>PVIJ01006238.1:0-94362 GCA_004024925.1 Scalopus aquaticus | reverse complement strand
GTAGCTAAAATTCAGGGTTGGTCAGGTAGTAGGCGTGTCAACACTCCAAGGAAATGATCTAAGATCACAGGTCTTGCATATCAATGCTTAACCTGGCGCCAGGACCATCCTGTCCTTATCTCGAGCACAGAGACTGGAAGTATCAGCTCAGCCTTTGATCTCCAGGAGCATTCCGGCCTAGCCTCAGGCCCCCAACAGCCATCGAGTTAGATGACTTCCCAAAGCTATTTTCGTACCGCTTCTTTAAAGGTGAAGCAGCTACAGTGGCACTGAGAAATCTGGGCAGAAAACTGTCCTGGACTGCTTTGTGGGGAAAAAAGTGAAATTCAGATTCTGGTAAAATGAGAATACATATAATAAGAAAGACCTGAAGAATAACATATATTCTTTGGACTAATATGGATATTTATTGTAGCTTTATAGATGATATAATGGCTCCTGAACTGGTCAAGGTATCATAATTTGATAAAAGTGTAAAATTCATCTGTCAGCTGATTTTTAGAGGTTTATAACAATTGGTCTGAGCCAGCCCATGAAAACAATTATCATTTATATGTAGCAGAGGGATATATGTAGCAATCCTGAAATTGACTTGTAATATTGAATATATCAATCTTTTCAATTTTGCATAGGTATACCTTTAATCCATACCCAGTAAAAGCTGCATTTATATGACTCAAACAGAAAGGACAAAGGAGAATATGAATGATCTGATCAAAGAAAATAATTCCACATGCTGAATCATGTTTCATTATTACCATTAATTAGTTACATATATTCTTAGTTTTAGAAATATTTTTTTCATACATTTATATAATAGTTTCCAATTTGATAAACCCTCAGGCACAAGAAAATCAGGAGCATATTACACATTATATGAAGAGAAAATGTAATTTCCATTTTGTTCTTTTCAGTAGTAAAAGATTATTTGAATTTATGCAGATTAACACATTTGGTTATAAAAAAAACTTACCATTGTTT
This sequence comes from Scalopus aquaticus, assembly GCA_004024925.1. NCBI lineage: Eukaryota > Metazoa > Chordata > Mammalia > Eulipotyphla > Talpidae > Scalopus > Scalopus aquaticus. The sequence continues at coordinate 93,381 of PVIJ01006238.1, read as the reverse complement.
TAAAAATACTGTGTATAACTAGGTTTATTAAAAAAAATGGGTTGCTGTAGAATTGTTTGAAAAATCCTCTGTAATATTTTAAAATGATCTGACCAATTATTAACATACATATCCATTAAGGTAAGTGATATTAATTCTTCTCATATGTTAGGATAGAAATTAAATCTTGAGTAGGTCTTCCAATAAAATACATATTTCTTTAGATGTAGCATAAATGTAAAAAATCCTAGTAGTAATATTTTAATAAGATGTTTTAATATCAAATCTTATTGCAATGCTCATATTTTAAAAGCCTGTCTTTATTATGGGAAGAGGCTGTTTTTCTCATGGTATATCACCATCTTCTCTAACTGAGAGAGACAGAGAGAGAGAGAGAGAGAGAGAGAGATTTCTTGTAAAATACATTCTCAAGATCCTTTTTTTACTTTTGTGGACACAGAAGCAGAAGTAAGCACAGAAGTACATTCTAAACAGAAACCACTGATGCAGCATCCTTTCGCATGAGAATAAATGGGTTAAGTATGATGGGGTATAGAGGAGCAATTGGGAATGGACCTGGCTTTGGGGAGATGTGTTTTCCGAGGAAATGTTAATATACGGGGTTGATGCACCTCAGCCTCTATCTACAGTCTGAGGTAGGATTATTTGCCCAGAAGTGCCAATCAGAAAAGCAGTCTTGCTATGCAGTCACATTTTAAATGATCCATTTCTTTTATGCCTGTCCTGGGGCACTCCCCTATTTGTAGATCATTAGCCTGACTTTTTTCGTGGATCTTTGCACCTTCTCCTCTGATAATTTTGACCCAAGGAACCAGTTTCTTTTTGTTCTCTTCATCTGTGCTAAAATAGAAGTCTTATAATTGTTTGGTCACCTCTTTAGTTCAAAAGTAAAGACCTCGGTCACAAGTTGCCTTCTTTTCTATCAAAATCATTTTGAAAGAACATTAGACCTGATGTAAATGGTGTCTTCCACGATCATACTCTAACATTCCATTCATATCACTAAGTATTATATACAATTTACTCCAGCTTTAATTTGTCCTTAAATAGCAAGCCTAGTTTATAGTTATACAAGAGTGAAAAATTATGCCAGAGGCATTTTAAAAATGATGAAGATGAACAGTAATAATACACAGGGAGGTATGTATGCATATTTATAAACTATTGTGCAATTAAGAAAATCCATTATATCTATTCATTTTAAGTAATAGTAGTTTTGGAAATATTACAACAATAAGCTTGTTTTCTGAAAAATATTGGGGAAAATATTAAAGACTACTCCGGGTCTCTCTTTGGAGCAGAATTGAAAATGAATTTAGGATTCTTACAGGAGATATCAAGACAAAAAGTATAAAGGCCATACCCCTTATTCTATGCTATATTGGGAGACAGTCTGTTGGTGAGTGTGTGTTTATGATGAAATACCGATTCTTCAAGTATAAACCAGGCCTTAGGAATCTTGAGACCTATGAGGGAGGTTGCGAAATTGAAGTACTTTCGTAGTACTAAGATGTCAGTTCTCTTTTAAATTCTCGCTCCCTCCTTAGTATACAGTGCAAGAATAATAATGTGATGATGATGATTCTCATGTTAATGAAATGCATTTGGTATATCCTTACATTTTCTCGAATGTTCTAAAGTTCTAGTTGCAGTTTTCAAAGATTAATTCCATGTCTTCCTAGTATTTCAATTTGTCTTTCTAGCTATAACCTTAGTTTTGCTTACTCAGAGACTGGCAGACTTTGCTTTAAATGGTCAGACGATACCTTTGAGGGGCTTTGCAGGCCATTAAGTGTATCCAAACTGTCCAATTTGCCATAGTGTCCAGAAAGCAGACAATATGCAGATAGAAAATATGCAGATAGACAATATGCAAACATAGCATTGGTTGTGTTCAAAGGAAGCTTTTCTTATGGGTATTGAAATTTGTTTTTCATATAATTCTATGTATCATAAAATATTATTCCACTTTTGATATTATTTTCAACCATTTCAAAATGTAAAAAAAGAAAAAAACAAACAGTTTTAGCCTTTGGGCATTTCTGAAACAGGTGGCAGGCTGGGTTTGGCCATATGCCATAGGTTTGACACACTCCAGCCAAAGAAATTTTGTTTTTGAAACACTGATGTTTTCCTGACAGCTATGTGGGAACACAAATAAGAACATTTGCTGTTTTGCTTTTCCAAAAGGTTTAGAATTTGTAAAAGTTAATTTAAAATATCATTTCAGAACTTAAGTTCATTCTAGAATAAAAGAAAATGCATTTAAAATAATTTTTTCTATGTTTAAGACTAATAAGCAAATAAACCAAAGTTCCTGGGACCCTCAATAATCTTTAAGATTGTCAGTAGTCTGTTGACACTAAAAAGTCACAGAACCACTGATTTGGGGGCTGGTGTGCCCTCAGGCTGTCACTGATGAGCCCTTTCAGGAATTGCCTTCAGGCTAGGTTGTATTTGTTTCCAACTGCTGCCATAACAATAGCACAAATCCAGTGGTTTGAAACCCCAGACCTGGGTCTTGTTGTCTCAACTCTCTAAGGGCTAAGAAGTCTGAAGTCAAGGCATTGGCAGGATCATGCTTCTGACGGCTCTGGACGGGCCCATCCTTGCCTCCTCCAAGCTTCTCTAGGTGCCAGAAATTCTTAGCATCATTCATGTATAGATGCATCACTCTCAACTCTATCTTTGTCTGCACTTGATGTTCTTCCTGTGTGTCTGTGTCCAAATTTCACTCATTTGTTCAGATACCGGTCATTGGCCTAGGGACAGTCTATCTAGTGTGGCCTCATGTGAACTTGATTACATGCAAAGACCCCTACTCAAAAGAGTTACATTCACACATGCAGGTGATTGGCAGTTCCGTGTATCTCTTGGGGAGACAAGGTTCAGCACATAACAGGAGCTACCTATTCCAGGTTGCACTCCTGCACCAGGAAACTAGATCCAAAGACTGTCATTTTAGGGGGGTCTCAGGAACTCTGCCTTGTATCAAGATAGGGCACCTCCAAAGGGCCATCCCAGTTCCAGAGCTCCCGATCAGGTCCGCTGATGCTCTCTTACTAAGGCATTGAAATCATCTCTCCATTTGCCCAGCCTTGCTTCCTCATCCATCAGGGTTGCCCTTAAAATCACTCCACTCTAACTTCCAGTATTTAAACTTCAGGATCTCAAGAATCTGCTCCCAGGGCAGTCTGCCCTGAGTCCCAAGGCAGAGGTATTTGTTAGTAAAACTTTAGTCAGCATTTTATGTTAGAATTTCAAGCACAAAAGTCATAAAGATTTCATGTTTATAGTTCCTCAATATCTTCAATATACCTTCAATTATATCTTCAATACAATGTTAGTGGTATTAAGACAGTTTAAAGTGGAGTTAGTATTAACTTAAACTATTAAAGTATGAAGTATTAGGTTTGGTGGTCTTCATTTCTGCTTCTCTGTCTCATCTCACAATCTGTAGTTGACAACAATCAATTTCATTATTTTGGAATATTTGGTTTTGATGTGTACTCTTAGGAGAGATCAATAATCTCAGATGTTATCAGTTCAGTCCTCCCATTCATTGAAAGGAGGACAAATCCAGTTTGGGGGAGAAAGGGAAGATGGAAGTGTCAGAAAATTTCATAGGGAAATATGACCCTTGGAAACTGTTAAAAGACATGAGGTAATTGATATGTCTGAAGTGAAGAGGAATAAAATATTAACAAAGGGATGAATGCAGGAAATAATGCTATCATTAGAGCTACAAGTAATTTATCAGTACCAAAGAGAGTGCTTTGATATTTGTTAAGAAATGGAGATTATTTTAGGTCACATAAATTTAGACGTTCAGTTATAAATAGCGTGGAATAATTGTGGAATTTTTAAAAAGAGTTACATGATCTCATTTTATCTTTGAAGACTGTGTATAGGTTACGCTCACCTGTATGAAAATCAGAAAGGAATTTGGAAAGATGAGCTGAGCTTAGATAAGATGACCTTGGGTAAGATGGATGGGAGATCAAATAAAAGGAGTATTCCAGTACAGAAATATCAATAACTAGTTAGTAAGTGACGTGTTGGGAGTGAGTCAAGGCAACAGGGTGTTTGTGATTACAAGGGAAACATTTCTGGTCATGGAGAGTGGTGTCAGACAAATCAAAAATGTTTGTGTAGGGAATCATCAATTTGTCTTTTGAAATGGTGACGTAACCCTGTTTACACAGCATCTACATAGACATGTGCTTCAAACACATGTATACACTGACTGAAATAAGAAAAGAAGAGGAAAGTATATAGGATTCAGTGGGGGTATATTTATGCGGTCTTCGTGTGGCAATTTTATTGTCTATTTTTCAGAAACTGTTAGACATGGGGATAAAATGAAGAACATACATGAGCTGTGCATTCATAAAATTTGTGATGTATTGTGGTTCATCATTCATGCATCGTTTAGAGATTTTTGTTAAAGATTTATTTATTTATGCATACAAAAACTGTGGTGCAGGCCAGAGGTGTGGGGGGTGTGAGAGGGTTCACCAGAGACAGAGCGGGGAGCAGAACAGGTGGACCTACTGAAGTACACTGCTGAGGGGAGCAGTGGGCGAGGCAGGAGAGGTCTGCTGAGCCATGCACCATGCTCCATGCACCATGCAGGAAGCTCGTGGAGTGGAACTGTTGCTGCAGTGGCTGCCAATAGCGTCATAGTGCTGCGACTTAACTCCTTGCACCACTAGGAAGGCCCCCATTTAGAGATTCTTAAAACACCAACAGAATCCACACATATAGGAAGAAGGAAGAGTGTAAGGATGTTAAGGATGGAAGAATAATCCAAAATAGAACAAGGCACACAGGTAAAGTATCGGTCTGTATAATCAGAACAAAACCCTCATCTCAGCCTGGCTCTCTCCTGTCTGAGATAGTGGGATTCAGCATGCTGAGTTGATTTTGTAGATTTGGGGTAAAGATATTGAGAGATTTTTTTCATTTGATTATTCCAGTTTTCTATATTAATTAGAAAGTAGGAATATACTGTTCAAAATGTTGTTGCCAAAACTGAATTAACCTATACAAAGAGCAGAATAATTCACTCCTTTGGTCTGGATGATGCATTCAGTTTTTCAGTGGCCAACAGAAACAGACAAGTCACCATCATAATTGAAGATTAGAGCCAAAGGCCTATCACAAGAAATTAATTTTCAGCCATTAGACCCCCAAAGGATAATTCAAGGACACTGACATCAAAGACAAAAAATGCAAAAGCCAATAAAATTATCATGAGGCTGAGGACATTATTAGATTTATATCAGAAAAAGGTAAATGCTTCACAAATATAGCTACAAATTAGTACTTACACTATTCAATATAAAAATACCATTTTATCTTGACATTTTATTGTAATTTTAGATGTGGTCATATTGTCTAAAGCCTGTCTTACAGATACAAAATATTAAAGATTTGCAGGCCTCTCCAGTGGCGCAGCGGTTAAGCGCTGCGCTGTGGAGCTGTCGGCAGTGGCAACACGAGTTCGATGCCCGGCCGGGGAGAATCCCACATGGCGCAGCAGACCTCTCCTGCCTCGCCCGCTGCTCCCCTCAGCAGTGTATTTCTGATCTGCCTGTTCTGCTCCCCACTCTGTCTCTGGTGAACCCTCTCGCTGCCCCACGCCTCTGGCCTGTGCCCCAGCTTGTATGTATAAATAATATATATATATATATATATATATATATATATATATATATATATATATATATAAAAGCTTTGCATTTATAGTGATTTAAAAATTAACAAAGATTATAACAAAGATATAAAATGCCAATTTTTGGTCACTCCACATCAATATACAGATATATAAATGCATGTAGTAAAATACTATTTTGCATTTTAAGTATTTTAGGGTAAGAATTATATGTTGTAATATTTCTAGAATTTTTACATAATACTTAACTAGCAATTATTATTTCTATTAATTTAGTTTACTTAATAAAACTGTTACTGCTAAAAGTATTTGTAAATATATATTCATTGACTAAAAGTTTTAAAACTTGGAGATTTGGTTTTCAAATTTGTTTTCTATAGATTAATAGTTTCCTTTTGCTCTATAAATTAATTAAAATGTTTACTGCTAGGTCATTTTATTCTTGCCCTATGACTGACTCATTTTTATCTAATGAAATGAAAACATTATTAAAATATAGGTTCAATTCCATGATATTTACACACTCTCATACAGTTTGTGCTATATATAACCCTTTTAAATATCAGTGTTAAGATGTGATGTATTTACTCTTTGTAACAAATATGAAAAAAATAATTATAACACTATTTAGCAATACTTACGGTATTTCTGTAAAACTGACCCTTTCAATCCACTGAACAATACATCTGTTATTTTGTTTATTGCTAGCCTTACTTTCCTATGTCTGTAAACTCCCTAAGTAATCATCCTGTTCTCTTCAGGATGATTGCTAAATCTCCTGGAAATGACAGAAACTAGAAATGTTTGGAACTATACATTGGGAAATTTCCAATAACTAAAGTTTCTTCTGTTCTGTAGACAACTGGCTTCTTTTTATGAGCAATTTTGTTGCCATTTCCATCAAAGGGATCTTTGCTCTACTTATCAAATCGTAAGTCATAGTAAGGCTCCTCAGAACTCTAAGTTTAAAATCTTACAAGCCTGACTTTATCTTTTGTTTCTACATTCTTGCTGAAAAAAAAAAAAAGAAATTGAGTTTCATCTGTTTCTCTTTTTCCTTTTAAGATGAACTACAATGAGATTAGCCTTAAAATTGTTGTGTGAAATGTTGGAGGTAGTCATGCCTCTTTCTCGTTGTCCCTCTTATTTCTTATTACAAGTTATTTTCTGAGTTAAGATTTCCTTAGATGTCATTCAAAGCTATCTTCATGAAATTACTGAAGTTTTACAACAGCTAAGTAAAGATTTGAGATCTTACTAAGAACTGGAACTATTTAACAAAAGAGATGAAAAAGTATTATTTTCATAATAAAAAAGATACAATTATTGGTTTCAAAAATTGGCATTTAATGTTATTAGAAAATATTTAGATTTACTCAGTTTTGTCTCAAGGAAAAGTAATAGAAGATTAATGTTACATCACAAAACATTTGAGTAGATACTAAAAAAAAAAAAAAAAGACACATTTAAGGATAGACCATGACTTAGGAGTGTTCTTTGAGATCATTGGAAAGTAAGACTGTTTTATACAATCAAAGATATTTATTGTACACATTCAGTGGCTGTGCACATTAGGCAGAAAATGAAGCGTAAGATATGTTTTCTTCCCTCAAGGCCTTCACAGACTAGTAAAGGAGGGAATATCCAAATAATGGAAGACATACTAACATCAGTGATTAAGGTGCAGTCTGAGAGAAGAATAGGAGCACTCTCAGAAGACAGAGCTCCACAGGTTCCCAAAGATTGGAACAGACGATAGCCTAACAATGCTGCTATATTTTATTTTTTAAGATTTATTTATTTATGCGTAGAAGCTGGGGTGTAGGGCAGAAGTGTGGGGGGTGGTGGGATTATTCACCAGAATCAGAGTGGGGAGCAGAACAGTCAGAATCACTAAAATACACTGTTGAGGAGAGCAGCAGGGAGACAGAAGAGGTCTGCTGTGCCATGTGGGAAGCTCCCTGGCTGAGGATCGAACTTGTGCTGCAGTGGCTCTGGATAGCTTCATAGTGCTGCGACTTAACTCGTTGTGCCACCAGTGAGGCCCCAATGCTGTTGTATTTTAAAGAAATAAGGCACTTTTTCTTTTAAAGAGATTCTTTCTGGATTGTGTGAGCTGAATTTAGTTAAGGCAAATAAAATAATATAGAAAAGATTCGAAATGAGAAATTGTGAGAAATGTTTTGATGAGGCAGAATAAATAAGCTTACAAAAGCAGAGATAGTTGACGTACCTTTTGATTTTTAGTGGTGTCTAATTTGGGCTAGTGAGTTTGTGCTTACTCCTTAAGCCAGAATGTTCTCTTCCTCTACAAAAAGTGAAAACCAAATACTAAAACAAATTGGTATGTGCCAATAAAATTCACCAGAAAGCAAAAGATTGGTTGTAGAGTCAAAATGTTCAAACTCAAGTTATATTGGAAAACAGTAAATAAAGATATGTATGTGTATATTTGCACATGCATGTATGTGCATTCATACCATCTTATAAGATTATACAAGTGATATGTAATTATTAAATGGTTCCTCAAAACTTTCTAGGTGAATGGTAAATCTTTAAAGAAGGAATTATTATACAACATGTTCAAAATACCTTGAGCATAGAACCCCCATTTTCCTCCAAAGCAACTATTAAAACCTCCTAAGATGAGAAATTTGTGTTTTGGATCTGTTCTTGCCAATGTGATAGCCATAAGCTATACGAGGCTGTTAAAATTAAAATAGAATTTAAATTAAATTAAACTATAATTTGAGTTACTCAGTCCCATTCAGTCTGAATGGCCACATGTAGTTAGCTGCTATGGTCCTGAATGACACAGATAAAGAACATTTCCATCATTGCGGAAGGTCTATTAAGCTGTGCTTATTTAAGAAATAAGTAATAATAATTTAGCATTTTTGAAAAATCGGATATTGTATTTAAAAAATCAATATGTGGGCTTTGTACAGAAAAGGCTTCAGGATATAGGAAGTAGTTAAGAAACAGAGTGCAATAATCCAGGCATAAATTCAAATAAGGAAATTGAAAATAGGTCATGAATTTGTATACAAATTGTCAATTAAAAGTTTGTAAATAATGTAAAGATGGATAGGTTACAATCACAGTCCTCAAGATGCAAATAGAAAAGAGGAATGCTTTGTGTATGCCTAATATACAGGCATATATTATATACATATACAATATACATATATACAGTATACATATATATGTGTATATGTATGTGTGTGTGTGTGTGTGTGTGTGTGTGTGTGTGTATATATATATGGTATTTTTTTAAGCCAAAAGTAATTAAAATCAGCATGCTAAAACAGAAAGCATTTATTCTAAGGAATTCAAGGAAGATTTTACTTGAAACAAGAGTGCTAGAATATCTGGTAAAGTTGGGAATTAGAAACTGATAAATGATTGAAATAGTTTTTTCAAGATCTTTTGCTCTCTGCTGATATGAATTTATATTTCATTTATACCATGTTAATATCATAAATCAGCTGATTTAATTGTGAATTCTAAAGACTTTACAAATGATAGCCCATTTCTTTAATTTTTTTTTCTCAAATTCCACTAAGTTGTCTAATTTCAGTTTGCAAGTAGTACATTAAAAATTGTGTGCCAAACTTAGACTGAGGAATGAACTCTTAAATGAAGATTAAGAAACTAACTTAATGCAGTTTTCTTAGGTAAATATCCATTTAAAATGTGTCCTTTGCTTAATAATGAATAACTTGTATTAAATTTTAAGGATAGACAAGAAAAATGTATTATCCCAATACTTTTGTTTACTGTGGTTGATTGGATGCATTGTATTTCTTAGATATCAGTGAATGAATAAATTGATTTTCAAAAATCATAAAATGGACATCTTTATTTTTTTTTTTTTTTTTTTTTTTAAATGGACATCTTTAAAAAAAACTTTCTAAAATACAAATTGGGACTAATACTAACTAAATACTAAGAACTTCTTGAAATGGTATTCAGCACTGTAAGTACATAATTGAAAGAGAGGTTGTCATAAAGTCCTTTTGCAAACAGAATAAACTATTCAGATTTTACCCTTTAGGAATTTTAATCTAAACCTGAGATAAGACTTAATAAGGGGTGTATGTTGTGTGTGTGTGTGTGTGTGTGTGTGTGTGTGTGTGTGTGTGTATTGGGGTGAGAGTTTTTAATCAGAGTTGGTTAAAGATACGCAATTTGAAAAACATTATTTAAAGTTTTAATTTTCTAACAAGTTCTGTAATGAAAACTAGAAAGTAAGATTCCTTAAAATGTTCTTGTCAAAGCAAAGAGTGGTAGAGTGGTTTACTGTAGAGTAAGGGATGGAAATGGGGGAGTTCAACCCCCACTTCCAGGAGGTGTGTTCTCATCAGAAGTGTGTTTGCATTTAAAATGGTTGAGAAACATCAACATAAATAAGCTAGTATCAGTGCAGACAATTTATAGACTCAGTAGTAGCAGGTGATAAATAGCAAATATATTTACAACCTGGAGCCCAAGTCATAATGAATAATAAAAATAAGCTGAAATAAATGTTTGTCCAAGCAAGAAATTAGGATTTGCCTCAGCTCAAGCTTTGACTAACTCAAGCAAGTCACTTCCTAAAATTTCTTAAATTTCCTCATTTGAAAAAAGAGGTAGTTGTTGTATATCTCTAAATCCTCCCCAGCTTTTAGCATTCCACCATTCTAAGTCAGAAAATAAAGCTATGATTCTTTTCTCTGGGTCTAAAGTAACACCACTTTAAATGTATTAGTGGAAAGATTAGTAACCTTTGGAACATAAATCTAATCAGCAGGCACAATTGGGGGGTTGGAGTATCCATCCTCATCACTTTCCTAATTGTAACAGTTTTCTACCTAAATGATACATTGTTTTAAGAAATGTAATGCTTTCTACATAGACTTTATTACATGTAACACAGTGTTTGTTTATTTCCCACTGAGGGAGAGTTGAGTGCATTTGAGTAAGGGGGTAAAGGAATGGCATACACTTTTAACAGTTGGATATTCCCTAGGCTCAAACATTTTTACATTGGCAACCAGCCCAGGGAGCACTTAGCCAAAATTATGTTGAAGGCACTATAGTGATATTATTTGACATTGGATCTGAGACAGTTGATAGTAGCAGTTACTGAAAAGAAAAAAAAAGTGTTCTTGAGATTGACAGGCTTTCCCAATTTTTTTTTTCCTGCAATATTTGATGGTGTGGGGAATATGGAACATTGGATTAAATAAAATGTAACTGAATAAATTAAAAATATGGAACAGAACAAAGCTTTGATCTCTACTTTCCCTAGTGAAAGGATAGTCCTAAATCTTTGACCTCTGATCTCTTATTTGCAAACCCGGTTGTGTTCAATGGCAAAGTGTCTAGAAATAAAGACCAAAAATGGTGTTATTTACACATCGTAGAGAGGAGTTCAGTATATCCCTCTTATAGACATAACCAACTACCAGATTTATCCCTGTGCAGTCTTCACTTTATGAATAGTTGAAGCAGCAACCTCTGTTCTGTTCTGATCATTTCTATACTTTTTTCAATCAACGCACCTCTCAATTATCCCTTCAAAAATACTTAATTTCCTCATCTCAGATAGCTAATTTCTACTGCATAAAAATACAATGCAATGTTTTAAGACACCTTCCACTCTCACCACATTATCTCTTGCCATGGTTATTTCCCATGTCTCAAGATGTATTAGTTACTTTTCTCACTTAAAAAATCAGTGTTTGAAAAGAGTTGTTTAGTCACCGATATGTGACATTTTGACTTTATTGACATCATATCTCTGACTCTTTTTATCTCTTTTGTTTCTCTTCCTTCTCTCCCACCTTCCCGCTGTTCCTCTTGCTCCACTTTCTGTTTCAAACCTTTCAATATTGAAGGACATTTGAGCTGGGTCCCTTGGTTTTGCCCTCATATGTATAGTCTTTCCTTGATGATTTCATCCTGGTTTTTTAGTAGGACATATCAAATCAACTAACTGCAAAATTTGTATCTTCAACCTGAACCTATCTGAAGCTCTAAACTCTATATCTAACTGTATTTCCACAAGGATGTCAAGTAGATAAGCCAAATATGACCAATTTAAACTTCTTCCCCAAACTGGCGTCACCTCCCATCTTTTCCATATCTGAAATGACAGTAACATTCTCTCACTCCCTCAAATCACAAATCAAAATTTATCCAATCACACTTCCATCTACTTTTTTATTTAGGTGACATTGGTTTACAACACCGTATATGATTTAGAGGTATAGAATCACAATCTTCAGATGTATGTTACCACACCACACCCAAACTAATTAATTTTTATCTCTGACTTAAGACTTAACATTTCCTGAATTCATTCAACCTATACCACCCCAAACCAAATTCCCAACATCTCCCTTTCAACATTATTACTCCAGTAACCTAATTTACTTCCAAATCCAGCTACCTTCAATTGATTACCAATAATGCAGGTAGGACAGTTTTGTTAGGTAGTGAAATAAAATTTATGTGAAATACTTGATAAACAGGGAAGTACAGAAAATTATATAACAAAATCCTTATATCTTATCTCTCAAATTAATTGATGTTAATATTTTGTTATGACTACTGCATCTATCTTATAAAAATGCAGTTCAACAAAGTTGAAATTTCGCTACTATTTCTTCTATTATTTCCTACTTATTTCTTGTTATTCTCACTCCCTAGCTTTCCTCACTTCCCCTGAACTATTTATATTTTGATCTTCTTATGTACCCTTCCTATTTACCTGTACATAACAATGTCTCATCAACTTATGAGAAATTCCTATCTTCTTCTAGTCTATGACTTCTCTTTTAATTTTGTGTGTATATGTGTTTTTTCTATATATATTTGGGATGGTGTTTTTTAAACTTACTTAATATGACAATAAGTAAAATAATACATCTAAATAATTAGCATAAATTTTAACATTCACTTTATATTTTGTCATGACTGTTTCAAATGTCAGTGTAAGAGCAGTTAGCTTGTTTGCAGAATCACCAAAATCACACAATTCTTACTTAATAACTCAGTTATGGGTGTGTACTTTGTTCTTAGCACAACAGTGCAAATACTACAGGAAATGAATTTTTGTTTTTATTTGACTTCTGGATTTGCATGCATTCTGTCAACACTCTCTACCCTGACTCACTGGTGAGTAAGGAGGGACTAAAAGGGTAAGGAATGACCTTTCCTTTCTATGGCATTATTTTCAGTGTTCATGATTAGCTAGTTCTGGTAAGTCTCATAAGCTAGAAAAGATACAATAGGACTCCTCAGACATTTGCATTTGTTAGAACACAGTTGACTTCTTACTGCCATGCAGTGAGACTGCATGTGCTCCTTCTTACTCGGGGCTGAAACATGCTTTCAGTCTTGCTGGACTCCATAAGACTATGGGTCCTCCAGAATTGTGTTCTCATGGATCATCATGAACATTACAGGCTGCAAGGAATGATGGGCACACTCATTATGCATATTTCCTCCGGTCCTGTGCATGATGCATTGTCCCATTGGACTTCATTTAGGAAATACACATGTAAACTCATTCAACATAGGTGTAAGGAACACAGAAGTGGAACAGAATATGAGGTCTCATTCACTTTATAAAATATATCATAGGACCTATTTGTGGTAGTCACAATACCGTCCAACTTCTATTCATGCCAATTAAAAAAAAAAACCTCAAACTAATTGCTGCAACATGAACAGTTGTATAAGACAGTGACAGATTACGTAACTAGCTTGTCTTCAAATCTGTCCCTCTTATTCCTGGGGCAGAGCTGAACTTTTCCCAGCTCCCTTCATGGCTGTGTGTGACAGACGTGGAGGTCTGACAATAGGATGTTGGTAGAAGTGATGTAAGTCAATTTCAGATCTAGACCATGAGAACTTCCTTGTGTCCCCATATTCTTTCCTCTGGAATTCATATGTTCAAAACTGTAGATCCATGAAAGGAAGGATGTTTTTAGCCCAGGTTCCTGATCCTTCTAAAACGTATGTACCAATTTATCTCGATAACCCAGCTTAGATTTACTAAATAATGGTATGTGCTTGATCTGTAATGTGGAGATTTTTTTCCCTTCTTGTTACTGTAGCAAGCTTTACTTAATTTACTAACAATTTCAAGAATTAGAGAGATAGTTCCTTTTTGTTATGCTGATCAAGAAACACAGATCTCAAATGAGACCTGAATCCAATATAATGCAGGCTAAATCAGCATGTAATTTTTCTGAGTTTGGGTTGCATTTCCTATTAATATATTGGATTAATTGTGACCTGTTTTCAAAATGCTTTTAGAAACATGACTAAATACAAAATTTGAAGGCACCTGAGAGCTTATGCATTCCTGCCCAGATTTAACCCTCTATTGTAATTTTGCATTGTTGTTGACAAATCACTAAATGACTCAATCTCCTTCTTAAAAACAGGTGATTTCAAAGGTCCGTAGACCAGGTAAATGGACAGGTGCTCTAAAAATAGAATCTTTATTTAGAATTTTGTGTTTGGTCCTGTTCTCTGAGTCAGCATGAGGTGAGCATAGTTTGACCCAAACTTGTCATTTCCATTTTCCCTCTATTACCTTGTAGTCAATGTGATGTCACAGAGAGTATAGAAGTGGATATTGAACTTGTGACCTAGAGATGTGCCAAAATCAACTGGCAATATTAGGTCACTTCAAGGAAGCAGACTGAAATTGAAGTTGAATTCTGTTTGGATTGGACAAAGTAAGAAACCCAGAGTGAGCAGTGATGAAGAAGGCAAAGGGGAAGAGGCTAAAGGAATTCTGTGGATAAGGAAATGATAGCTTACAGACATTTTTTATGTGGTCCGAGGGTGAGCTTAAATGATTCGAATGGTGTTACTTGCAGGTATCAGAAAGAAAAAATGTGGTTAGCAATGTGAGTTCACTGAAATCAGGGAGTGGGTTATAGAAAATCTCTAAGGTAACTGTACCTAGGAGAAAATGTGTCTTAGGAAACAAATGAACTGTAATCTGTATCTGCTCTGTGGATCTTCCTCAATGGCTCTTGAACCTAAGCAACGTGTCCTTATTTGTCCTCATACGTTATAACAATCGGGCATTCTTTTTAGGCTTCACCTATTAAGTAACTTCTCCCCTGTGAATATTTTAGGGATAAGCCAAAGTTGCATCATTCATCTCAAAGTGACTATTTGCCAATCAGCTTCTCTAACACTTTCTAAGTGACTGTGAATGCACATGAAAATATTGTTTTTCATTTCTTTGTGGTCTTCTGATAAAATCACTCAATCAAAGGGATATCATCTATTATGTCAGGTGCTATGACATTGTTCTGCTTCTCTATCTCTCTCTCTCTCTCTGTATATATGTGTGTGTGTGTGTGTGTGTGTGTGTGTGTGTGTGTGTGTGTATTTTAAAGATTTATTTATTTATGCATACAAGTTGGGGTACAGGCCAGAGGCATGGGGTGGCGAGAGGGTTCAACAGAGACAGAGCGGGGAGCAGAACAGGCAGATCAACAGAAATACACTGCTGAGGGGAGCAGCGGGCGAGGCAGCAGAGGTCTGCCACGTCATGTGGGAATCTCCCTGGCCAGGTGTCAAACTCCTGTTGCTGCTGCCGACAGCTCCACAGCACAGTGCTTATCCTCTGTGCCACCAGGGAGGCCCTCTCTATATATTCTTAATGTTGATCACTTCAACACACAGAAATTTTGAGAGGAATCTCATAAAGATACATCTGTTCAGATTTACACATTTTTATAATACATTACGATATGTATGACTCACAGGTTCATATACTATGAAGGTGGCCAGGGTGGACAAAAATTCCTGTCATGAGTGAAATTGGTTGTTGTGAATGAAACATCTTCAGTCAGTAGAGATGTGTAGCCCACCTGAGCTCATACAAAGCATCCTCCTGAATTTTACCTCCTTCTCTGTGAATTCCCAGCGTCTCTTTACATTAGTCTCAATCTCTCCCTTTATGTTTTATTACTTTTGTTCCATCCTAAACACTTAGATTTCTGTCCTCACCCAAAAAATAATCATTTCATCCCACAATTCTTTTTGTACCTCTCACTGTCCACCATGCTCACAAGAATGAATTATGCCCCTACCCATACTTCTTAACTGTCTAACACTTCCTAATTTTGTAATCCCGTTTTTACCCCAACACTATTTTTAAGTCTACCCACAGAAGTCACCCATATCACCGAGATGGCCAACTGTTTGATGATGTCCAGTTTCATCTTGTCTTGTCCTTGCTAATTAGGATTTGATGCTATCGATAAGCCTTTTGACTGAGGCCCTGTGGCCTTAATGAGATGCTGCATTTTCTAGCTTTCCTGCTACTTTTACTGATTGCTACTTCTTTCCACAATTGTATGTTTCTTTTTCCAATCGATCCCATTGGAGTATTTCCAGAATTAAATTTTAAAAGATTTATTTTTATTTATTTATGCATACAAGAACTGGGGTATAGGCCAGAGGTATGGGGGTGAGAGGATTCTCCAGAGACAGAGTGGGCAGCAGAACAGGTGGATCTACTGAAATACACTGCTGAGGGGAGCAGTGGGCAAGTCAGGAGAGCTCCTTGGCTGGGGATCGAACTCATTCCCCAGTGGCTGGTATTAGCTTGATAGTGCTGAGACTTTAACCCCTGCACCATCAGGGAGGCCTCTAGAATTAATTCTTAATATCCTTTCTTTCCTTTTCTGTCCTCTACAGTTTCCACCTACTCCTACAACTCTCTAATTTCTATAGTATATCCAATTTCCAAAATTTTACATCTTGCCACCCTCACCAAAGACTTGGGTACTTTTTATTCACAATATCAATATCTTTATCTTGCATCAAGTTAATTATGTCACTCCTATTCATGTCCTTCATCTGCAATTTTTTTCATGTTTTAATCCAATTCTGTGCACTATAACCTGATTATTGCTGCTACAGCTATTTAAGACAAGCCACTCAGAAATGTTCAGTGGCTCCAATTATCTAAGAATTATAAGACCCATAACCTTGCATTCAAGGCTTCTTGTAGTCTGACCTACATCTACTGTTACCTCTTTATCTTCAAGAACTCATCTTCATGATCATTTTTTTATTAATCTGGAGGACACTTGCAGTATTTTACAGCTCTGGGCATACCATGTCGGTGTCTGAAATGGATTACATTCAGATTTAGTAACTTTTTAAAATAAATTATAATTACCCGTATTGTTCCCTACAGACAGTAAGTTCATGAGGTGTAAACTAAACATCTATCGCGTTTTACTTTTGCTAACATTAACCTTTCCTCAATTAACTGTCTGTTTGCTCAACCAAAAATTTAAGACCTCTGATTCCTCACTCATTTTGAGAGTCCTGTAGCTATTTAAGGTTTGCTAATGTAAGAGACCATGTGTTTGTATATAATTTTTGTGCTGTCATTTTATAAATTATCAACTATATACAAAATGAGAATCTTGGGGTTCACTGAACTTGACCTGAGAAATCTTATTTTCTTTTCTGGCATATAGAAGAAACTGCAAAGTCCTTTAGTGTTAAAAGTCAACAGAGCCAAAATTATTTATAGCTATTAAAGAACAGAACCCAAATATCTCAGGAGGCACAAGATGGCGTTCACTTGTAACCTGACTGTTGAAGCCAGCTTGTCAGAAGAAATATTTAAAAGTATTTAGCCAATATCTCTATTATAAATAATTACTACTCAATTAGTATATTGATGTGATTGTATGTTACAATGTTGTTGTTTTTTTCTGTAAGAATGATTATGTTTTAATTCTTTCTACTCCAACTGCAATATGGTAATAAAGATAAGTCATAGAATATTAAGACTTTTTATTTACAAAATGCAATTTGGAATGACAAATCCTTCATTCTCAGATAATGACTCTAAGATAAGATGAAGTGTGTATGGGTTTAGGAAATATGTATACTCATCTGAAAGCAGCAGTCGTTGTTTGCAAGAAAATACAAAGAATAGGTACCGTGCATGCCAGTAAGACATTTATGAGGCAGATGAAAGTATTGTTCTGTATTTTCCTCAATGCGCCAATTAAATAAGGGAAATAGAAACCTTGACAATTTAAAAAATATATACTAAGAATATCAGCATCATCACTCAGCATGTTTTATAAATGTTAGAGACCTAATGAATTTGATTAAAGCAGTTTAATTAAGGTATAGTCTGCTATGCTGCAACCCCCTTACAGACAAAATAGCTTGGTGAACAGGTAGTAAGTCCCCAGTGAACTGTGAATATCAAAGTCGGGGAAAATTCTTCATTTTAATGAGCTGCATTTTCTGAGCCCAGGCCGCTCCCCTGACAGGGTGGCTGCAGGAGGCAAAAATGAAAGTAGTTGTTTTCCTTTGAGACATTCCATTGCTAAATGCTGTGAATGCCAGAAATTAAAATAGTGGCACTGAGATTCTTTGTGTCTGCTCTGTCTTGTGCTTGCCCTTGGGCTGGAGCCTATTGTTAAAAGAAAAGCCAATAATTAAGAGTGTTATTTTCATATTCAGAGAACTATTACTCCTCCTCTATTCAGACATTCTACAATAAAAAGTTATATGCTCATTTATATATATATATATATATATATATATATACACAAACAGCTAAACCAAATATAGTGTTCTTCTAATAATTGATGGTTACATTTATAACATGGATATTCTTTATAACCTGAGATTGAAAATTGCACTTACTTCACTGTTTAGAAAATTCACATGATATGCAGAATTGTTATTTTCTAAATAGATGCCATTCAGTACAACCAGAAGACCAAACATTCAGTATTTATTTTACAGGATTTTAATTTTCTTTAAATTAATTAGTGTGGTAATCAAAAATTAAGAGTAGCCATTCTTTCAGTTCTTTAAAAAATATTGTTCATATATTAAAGAATATGAAAAACAGATATTCAGTTATATGATAACTGTCGATGCTCTTTGAAGAGACATCATTTAGATGCAAATACTAATACAAAAACCACCCAGAAATTGTTGGGGGGCAAACCAAGGAAATCTTAAGTAATTATATTTGATTTCAATAAATTTGTCATGAAACTTGGAAGGAAAACTAAACACAATTTCAAAGTACATTCCAAAGGAAATAAGCATAATTACCTTAGTTAAAGGCTCAGCTAGTGCTTTTGGATTTGCTCCAAGGTACATGGGACTGCCCAGAGTTAGGCTGGGACTTCATCCCATCCATGAGGAGACACACACACACACACACACACACACACACACACACACCCCAAAATGATTTATAGCTTCTCAAATTAAAAAGTACTGAAATTGATTTCCCTTTCTTCAGAATCCTTGATTTGAACTGATTTCCTATGCAAAAGATTTTTTTTGATGAAAAATTTAGGTGATCTTAATTGTCTTCTACTTCAGCATTAAATTTTCCCAGCACTCTACCAGATATGCCCCTGAACTTACTACTGTGTTGAATTAATATGTGCCCTTTGGGTTTGGATAATGTTACTTGAAGAATATCCATTCAGATATTCCCCCTGTAATTTTATATTTCAATAATAGATCCTTCTGTCCCAAAATCAAATGACTGGGCAACTAATTATACAATCATAGACTAGAATAAAATCGAGGCTACTAAAGTTTCACAGTCACGACTGCAGTGTTTCATGATGTCAGAGAGTGCTACAACTTTAAGAAGTCATTATATACCCTGACAGTTTCAGGGACAACATGACAAATAGGCAGAGACAGTGACAATGTCTCCTCATCACTCAGCCATCAACAGCATTTGATTGGGTATTAACAGGAAAATTGTGAAGGCAGAAGAGTGCCAGTCTTCCCACAAAAGGTCCAGTATAGCCCTATTTGGAAAAACTCATTTATCATAAAGGTATTTAAATTTATTCAGCCATATAGAATTTGGCTGCCCATGACCGGGTTAATTTGTTCATTAAGTCTAGATGAGCAGTATCCTGTCTGTGCTATCAGACTATCTATGGCCTCTCAGATAATGTTTAGTCTAGAAGTGCTGTTCTGATAGACTGATCTTCAATGTGAACTGTTAGTTCAAAGGTAATAGCAATGCAGAAATTCCCATAGTTTTTCTCAAATACCCTGATTTATAATCGAAATGATCATATATGTTCCTGATTTGTGTTGCATATTAAGCGATACATTTAATAAAATGAGTCATTTTATTGTTCATTAGTACTTCAAGGAAAGAAAGTCCAGCATTAAAGGTTCTCAAGAAGCATGCAGGATGCAATGAATTACTGCAATAAATAGCATTAAGCTGTTGAACTGTAGTAATCAAGATTTTTTTTCAGGGAAGGGTAGTGAATGGTGTTTGTAGCAATTTTTGTTCTAAATACATAACACACTATCTTTTCTTTTTTCTTTGTAATTTCATAGGATTTATTTTACAAAATTAGATCATTTTTAAACAATAATACTATCATATATTTTGCACACTGCTTCACACAAATTAGGTGCTCAACACACGTGTAAATAAATAAAAAAAGTGTTTTGAATGTTTGTGTTTCTGTTATATTCCAAATTTTAGAACAGTTAAACCTAGCATTAATGACCTTATTCATTCATTTATGCGGTAACACCCTCCCAAATATTTACTACATTTATTTTTTTTAATCTGGAATGCAATATGAACTATTTACAACCCTATTTCACTGTGATTTTTAAAAGAAGTTTTATGCCTAGTAATGAATTCTTATTATATTATTTAAATCTGTTTTTATGCCCTTTTTCAAACATAATTCCTTTAGGTATTTGCCAATTTCTGTGTTTGCCTTCTTTATTTTTCCGTTTGCTTCTCTGCATGCCATTTTCTTATAGCAAATATTTATCAGGTTCCCACCAGTAAAAGGCAAAAAAAAAAAAGAAAAACAAAAAAAACCCCTGAACAGATGGTGGTCCCTTAGGGAATCAAAACAAGGTATTATCTGATGATTTTGCAAGCTATCACCCTGCTATTTTTCTATGACTTTATTACATCTTGACACAGATTATAGCTGCACAAATAATATACAGTGATTCAGACTAACAGACAATATTCATATTAATTTTAGAAGCAGGTATTCAAATATAAAAAGCACTTTATTCTTGTATAATTTTTTTGCATCAAAACTATCCACATAGCAAAACCATGCTTTAAAAAGAAAACTTGTATTTTCTCTGGGAAAATATAATAATGAACAAGAACACAAACATAGCACCAAAAACAAATAAACAAACAAACAAATGAATAAATACATACATAGAAGACCTTTGAGACTATCATGGAAAATATTTCTGATATCTGAGGAAATTTTGCAATAGCATATTTTATATGTGGTTATAATATAACAGTGTCTGTCAGCGTAACAATATATATTTGATGGTTCTGAATAATCAGATTCTCTGTGTTTGAATCCCAACACTACCAATTATTTATTGTATGATACTAGTCAAGTTTGTACTAATTATTTTTCTCATGTCTTCATCTGCAAAGTGAGGATAATAAAACTATCTACTTTATCGGGGCATTGTGTGGATTAAATAAAGTAGGGCATATAAAATGCTCCGCATGTTGCCTGAATATTGTTAGCATTTAATTAATATTGGTTATATTGCATTTATTAACTATGCAATTGAGTTCTTATATATGCTTAATACAGATTATATTTAAAATAGTGAAGTAGCCTCCAAAACCATGTCATGTATCTTATACCTTGTGTATATGAAAGGAAACCTTATAAAGTTATTCATTATTTTGAAATAAATGTTGACTTATCTCCTTGATAACATTCCAGAAGGCCAGTAAAATCAAGAATACTTATCAAACTTTTCTGTCATTTCTCCCTCTACACACGTGTGTGTGCAAACACACACAAACACACACACACACACACACCAGACTCTCTCTTCCTCTCTACTATCATGTATTTATAATGTACTTGTTAATAATCACATGAGATAGAGAGTAAAACTGTGAGAATCTTCAGGGTGTCAAGGGCCTTTAAGTAAGCAGAGCCAAAGCATTAAGATCTAGGCATGCATTTTTGCTGATTTTTCTTTCTTTTTTTTTAAGGATTTATTTATTTATGCATACAAGAACTGGGGTGTAGGTCAGAGATGTGTGGGAGAGGGGTAAGAGGGTTCACCAGAGACAGAGTGGGGAGTAGAACAGGCAGATCTACTGAAACACACTGCTGAGGGGAGCAGCGGGCGAGACAGGAGAGGTCTGCTGTGCCATGTGGGAAGCTCCCTGGGTGGGGATTGAACTCGTGCTGTAGTTGCTGCCGATAACTTCATAGTGCTGACACTTAACCCCTTGTCAGGGAGGCCCTTTGCTGATTTTTCCTAAGGAATTTGCTCTAGTTACTTTGTTTCTCTGTTTTCTCATTTTTAATTATGAAATGAGGAGAAATAGCATATTCATTTCTAAGCTTCCAGAAGTGCTGTGTGTATTAAAAAAAAAATTCTTGAATTCTGTAGACTAATCTGAACTTCAAATATAGGGGCCTCCCTGCTGTCACAACAGGTGGAGTTGTCGGCGTCTGCAGCACGAGCGAGTTCAATGCCCAGCCAGGGAGCTTCCCACATGGCGCAGCAGACCTCTCCTGCCTTGCCCGCTGCTCCCCTCAGCAGTGTGTTTCAGTCGATCTGCCTGTTCTGCTCCCCACTCTGTCTCTGGTGAACCCTCTCACTGCCCTACACCTGTGGCCTGCACCCTAGCTGGTATGCAAAAATAATCTTTAAAAAATAATAAATTTCAAATATAAAATAAAACAAACAAAAGTAGAAATCTAATGTTTAGATGCACAAAATAGCTTCTAGGTGAATATTTTTCCCATCACTTAACTTACATTGATGAACTGGGGAGAGAAACATCCAGTAGAGATTCCATGGACTGAGGACTTTACCTGAAATAGGAACTAGGAAAGGATATCAACTCAGTGGACCAAGCTTTGTGGAAGTACAGTGGGGGAAGGTGTGGAAAAAGAAGGGACTGTCAGAACAGTAGCAGAAGTATAGGAATGTGGAATTTTGACATAATTGATCTTGTAGTTTTTTCTTTTCTGTAGATCTTATTTGTCACCAGAAATTTTGGAGGAATTTATTTAAAAGAAAATGAAAAATAAGTCAATATGTTAGAAAGAAAGAAAAGCAGAAGAACTGGAAATGGAAAGACAGTGGGTTTGTCTACATTTTTATGGTTGTATAAAAACAACCTTCCTTTTTCAGGGAAATCTTTTTCCATGTGTGAAGTTGATGGAGGAAGGGGGAAACTGAAGTACTGTTTCTGCAGATAGGCATACTGTTTTAATACTATTACTCTAAGAATATATCAAGATATTTAGACTTAATACGTCCATGTGTATGTGTTTGTTCCTCCTTCAGGAAGGATGAAAATAGATTTGCAAGCAGATAATCTGTGGACAAACCCTGGTCATTAATTCAATTAAAATGTCCTATGAGCACATGTTGTCTTTAATTCAAATCCCATAAAACAAGTAGCTTCAAAGTAATAGAAAGATAATGAACTATAGAAATGATCCCTGAAAGTTAGTCTTAATAGAAAGAGAGAGTTGGCTTTAGAGGCAACACCACGATGAAGGAACTAAAAGTATAAAGAGAACTTGCCATTCCATTTAGCACATCAAGAGTAAGGATCTTTATTTCTTTTTTCATCCTAGCAGTAAAGGTGGAAGACTGAGTGTTCTCACTTGCAATGTTTTTTTTTTTTATTTATTTAAATATTTTCAGTTAAAAGAAGAAAGTGAGTTTAGTATTTGAAATGCTATAACATAAAATTTAAATAAAACTGGCAAAGTCAGAATGTGGTTAGCCTCTTAGCATCAAAGAAGGCACTTGGCTGTCATTGGAATCCCCCCTCGCTCTATATGTGATCCCATAAACCATTTAAATGAAAGGACTATCTGGTGAAGAACCTCATTTTAGTTATGGAGAACAAGGACTCAGCAGTGCCTCTTGAAAAAACGGGAATAATATGTAACTTTTTGGGGAAAAGGCCACACAAATGCAAACAAGTTAAACACATACAAGAGACACGAGGGAGGCAGAGCTGAGGTAGATTCAAGGGTGCAAAATAAAAAGGGGAAGAGAAATAAGAAAAAGTAACATCTGCCACAGTGCAAGCAGGGAAGTCTCCTGGGGCTGGAGAGGAGGGAGGTGCTGAAGGGACTTCAGAGAGAGAGGGAGAATAAAGACCATGGTGTCAAGTTATGATAGAGGACAAAAGGAGAAGGAAACCATGATGAGGCTTGGGACGCACGGGGTTTCAGTAAGAAAACAGCAGGGGAAGAAAGAACCCTTGAAGGAGAAAAAAAATCAGAAAATACTTCAGAAGACATATTTTTATCTAACATCTCTAGAAGATGAAAGAGAGGTGGAGGGAGAATGTTAAGAAATTAATGGAAGAGATGATTAGAGAGAATGAAAATAACAGGCCCAGTGTGGCTAGAACCAAAGACTGAGAGGAAAAGAATACAAGAAAGAGGAAGTCACACAACTTGAGCTTAGGGGGAGAGTTAGAACACAGGGCATCAAAGAGGGGGAGAAGAGGGGTTTTAAAAAGCCTCAGAAGGAAAAGTAAATACTGGAAGACAGAATTTAAGGAGGCGACATAATGCCAGTGGCATGAAAAGGCGGGTATGTGGGCTAAAGCAAGGACTCCAATGAAAGGATGAAGAAGCAAATGATTAAACAGCCTAAACCCAGACTCTAAGAAGTACCCTGCATGAACTATATTTCTGAAGGGGAAGAAGATCTGACTGCTGATCATTCTAAAAAGACTTTTGAGATCTGCCTGAGGGTTGTTGTTTAAAAGGAATACATGGAGTGTAATGTTGTTCTGCAAGCACAATGGAAAAGAAAGGTTTGGTGATGATATTTTTAAAGAATTAGAGGACGCTCATCAGTGGAGGCCACTGAACACAGATTATAAGATTTTCGTTCAGCCATCTTTCTTCAAAGGCTGGTAGGGTGCCAGACAGGCAGATAGACCTAACTGGCTGGGTCACTTAAGAGAAATCACAGACCTTGCGGCAGGAGGGAGCTGGCAAGGATGGTTTTCTTATATGGAACAAGAATCATACATTAGGGTGAGGCAGAAAAATAGTGGGTCAACTAAGACACATATTATTCCTTCTTCACTAAAGACAACAAGCAAATGAGAAAATGTTAAAGATAATTTGCAAATGGCTAACTGCCTTTCCCTAAAGCCCCTTTAATTTTTGCTGTCACCTCAGTTAATACCTGTGAGCATTAGAGGAAGTAAAGAGAGTATCCTAAAATACTGAGTTAGATATTCTCTAGCACAGCCTTCCTGTGTGTCTAGGGGATCCTCCTTCCTATGTATGATGGAAATGAAATGTTCAGGCTTTTGATAAGACAAAGCCAGGAATGACTGCCCAGCTGTGTCTGAACTTGGACAAGTTCTTTCATCTTTCTCAGTTTCTTATTCTGTAAAGTGAGTGTGAAAAAACATATCATTGCCAGTTTGGGGTGAAGAATTAGACATCATATGTGCAGTATAAATTCTCTTTTCTATAAATACTAGGTGTATAAAGCACCATGCTCAAAGGTGTTTTATTATGTGTTAAAATTATGTGAGGGGCCTCCCTGGTGGCACAAGGGGTTAAGCCTCAGCACTATGAAGCTATCCACAGCCACTGCCACATGAGTTTGATCCCCAGCCAGGGAGCTTATCCACATGGCAAGTAGACCTCTCCTGTCTTGCCCGCTGCTCCCCTCAACAATGTATTTTGGCCAATCCACCTGTTCTCCTCCCCACTTTGTCTCTGGTGAATCCTCTCACACACACCGCCCCCCCCCACCACACACACACCTCTGACCTACACCCTAGTATGCATAAATAAATAAATCTTAAAAAATAAAAATGTGTGATTACTAGCATGTCCCAGATCTCTCCTGTGTGTGAGTTTGAGTTTTGGAGAGGAGCACACAGGGAAGGAGGGGTTGACAAACAGGAGCAGTTAATTATCATTGCTATTAAACTGAGGCTGGAAATTGCATTGAATAGATTTCTTTTGGGAACCTTATTTTTTTCCAGGAAACTGTAATCATTATATTTAGGTGAAAATTTGAAGTGTCATCAGTGGGAGTTAAATCACTACAGCTTTCTAAAACTGTGAATTCAATGCCAGGAAGTTCAACATGTTCAGAAATGGACTGAATTCTTTTCTGGGTATAAAATAAATGATTGACAGATACAAATACCAAACTAAA
The DNA here is from genome assembly GCA_004024925.1 of Scalopus aquaticus. NCBI lineage: Eukaryota > Metazoa > Chordata > Mammalia > Eulipotyphla > Talpidae > Scalopus > Scalopus aquaticus. The sequence goes on along the minus strand of PVIJ01006238.1, from coordinate 67,448 downwards.
ACCTCAACTTCCATACTTACTAAATAGTTTTAGTGATGGGACCAAATATGCCACTTACAGTTTAGAATCCAGAGAACCTGGTACATCGTTCTAATGAAATTCAACCCCATAGATTCTGAGGTCTTTCAACTGACATTTAATTTATGTACCTAAAATACAAGTTTTGACTGAAAATGTGTGTGTTTACATTCATTTTCTTGGTATCCTGGAAGTAATCGACCCTGGCGGTTGTTCTGCTAGAAGAAGGTCTGCTTTTCCTCACTGTTTTTGCTCCAACACATAATAGAACACATTTCTTTGCTAATCCAGAGTGGTTGATCCATAAATATTGATTTAATGAGTTAGTAGTCAAGAAGAGCTTGCCTTGTTCGATGCTATAATGAATGAATAGACCAAAATACTGGCTCATTTAGCATTGGTTGCAACAAAGAAGCTACATGGAATCTGGACCATCCAGTATGGATATATTCCTTGATAAGCTAACAATTTAGCACAAATAAAATCCAGAAACAAAGCCAATCTTAAAGATATAACTTTCAAATTTTATAAACCTAAGAAACACAGGGAAAATAAGTTAAAATGTGGAATTTTCCAATTGAAATGGTAGTTCTGAGATAAAGCCCAGGATTCTACATTTATAACAGAAGAGTTTTCAGGAATTAGAATTGACTTCTTACCATGCTACAAATATACACTTAGAATAATTCTCATAGTTACCAAGATTCATCAATATAAAGGATAGCAAATTCCTTTTGTTCCCTGTTCCATCCAAACAAGTAATACTTAAGCACATACTAATTTACTTTTTACAAATTAAATAATTGGATTTTTTTGGCTATAAAATTAGCATTGTTTTTTCTTCCTTTTTCTGGCTGGGATTATTTTTCATAGTTTTGTGATGATTTGCTTGTTTAGAAGCTATCCTCAAAAGTATTCCTCATTATAAAAATGGTCTTCATGTATGCAATGCTTATATATGAAATTTGGTTTAGTAACTCAGAGACTACCATCTTGAACTAAAGGATTTTGTGGCAGTTGTGATAATATTTAATATCTCATGGAATCATCTTTCCAGCCCATGCTCTTCTTCATGCAATAGATCAACATACAACATGCATGATTCCTTTCCTTTCAATCATACTCCCTTCTCCCCATAATACAGGTAAGCAGCTTGCCCAAATTTAGCTCTCTGAGAGAGGGCAGCTATGTCTGAGGAGTATCTCCTCCTCCTCAAAATGATTAAAAAGAATCCAATAAGTAGACACAAAAAAGAATGAAGGGCATCTAACAACCCATAAACAGAAGAGTAAAACCAAAGTTAAAAACTCAGTCACAATAAAGCAGGGAACTCTAAGACACATAGAGGGGACAGAAGGGCAGACACCTCCACTCTACAGCTTACAGGACCTGATTTGTCCTCATACTGAATGAGCACAAAAACTTTACTACAAAATGATGAAAATTCTAGGTTATCAAAGGAACTGACACTATAATGGATGTGCTCTATTTAAGAAAACAAGTGCATACATTTTGACATTCTGAACATTTTTAACAAATATTAAAAATAAAAATATTTTACCATTAAAATTCACCAATTAAGTGCAGCCACTTTTCCCTAAATTTAAAGCATAATTATTATAAGTGCAATTCCATAAAAAGAAATATTAGGTGTTTTATAAATTTTATGAGAAAGCTATTTTATGAACAGAAAGAAGGAAAGGTTTTGTACAAGAGTATTTCCTTTATCTTCATAGATATAAAGACAGAATTATAAAAATTCTTGATAGACAGAAATCATATGACTTTATTGAGCTCTCTAAGGCAGTGTCTCCAATGCATAATAATAACTAGAGACTATGTAGAAAAAAGCATTGTCTGTTACATTTAAGTATGAAATATGATCTCCAATTTTAATTCAGCTTCAATCATAAAACATAATCTCTAAGTTAATTATTTTGTATTTCATGGACTACTAAACAAAATACCAAATTCTAAGTTCTAAAATATTCATTTTAGCTATTTTACTTTGATACCAATCATGATCACTTTCTCATCTTCATTTTTGAAATGAGAATGAGGTCTTAAATTCATGCTTGTAATATGCTGTATGACTAGGAATACAAATAAGATGAAAATGTAAATACCAAATTTCAATTGTATTTGAAAGAAATAGTTGTGACTGTAAATGTGGTTATTCTTAGGACAAAATTGTTTGACATAGATTTTGCCATTCTTTTCACTATAAGCTTCATTATATTCTTTATATACTTTATTATATCCTTCTCTTTTTATTGATAAAGTAACCTTTCTTATTCTCCTGACACTGGTAATAGATACATCTATATGTAGATAAACATTCTAGAGGGTCCAATAATAATGAAAGTTCAAGAGAACTTATAGGAGAACGTTAAAGTTGAAGTAGACTTTAGGGGTGAAATCTCCCGAATCCCCCTACAATATTATAATAACATGCAACATAATGATGAATCAAAATAATTTTGCTGAACTTGTAATTTGTATTCAACACTATTTTAAATACTTTCACAGAAGTTGCCTAATCCAATCCACCTAGCTTACTACAGAGTGAGTTTTTAAAGTTTGTTATCTGTAGACATATTCACTGAGACTGAAAGAAATGATAACCCAGATCTTATCAGGGTGTTGGGATTTCAATCCAAATCTTTTTGGCTCTAGAAATCTGCTTTTACTCATTCAGATAGGAAAGTGTTCATGCTCTTTTAGCTTATTATGTAATAGACCTAATCTTGTCCATGGAACCAGATGTTGGAACCATCTTTTATGAAAGAGTGTACAACACACAAATGGTTACCCACTTGGTACTAAGTTGGGGTACCCAAATGGTACCCCAGTTTCTAATCTTCTATTAATCATTTTTGTGATTGTTATAGCAGTCCTTTTTGACTGAAACGATCATCTCTCAAATCCCTCTCCTTACCGTTTTTATTAGAACATTTCGTTTGTCTGTTCTTATTTTAGTCAATACCTAATACTGCATGCCAAGCACAAATTTAAGCACCTTCTTATGCTGATCATTTTATCCTTTTTCTAAATACTAGGAACTGCTATTACTAAGCTCTGGCGAAAACACGGGTCGTGCTGTTCCAGAATGTCCTGAGCTCTAGACTACTTTGGCTTGGTGACCTCAGTCTCTTCCATCCCTAAAATACTGCCTTTCTTCTGCAGTCTTTTGCGACTCTCCAATTAGTCTTCTTAAAATGCTTATTTGCTCTAGCCCCCTCCACTAATCCAAAACTGTAGCAAAACTAAATCATCGGTAGTTTTTAAAACATTTTTTCACCATCTCTCTGCCTTTGACTTTATCAAGCTGCCTCTATTGTTACCTATCAAAATTCTGTTGGGTAAGACCTCTGCATATTTTCTTCCTCTTCCTTGAACTCTGTTTTTCCAACCAAATGTTCCCCTTCCTCTAATAATAGCTTTAGTTCATTGCATCATACTAACATTTTTGCATTATGATTTTCTTTTTTTTAAATATTTATTTATGGATACAAGAACAGGGGTGTAAGAAAGAGGTATTGGGGGGTAAGAGGATTCACCAGAGACTGAATGGGGAGCAAAACAGATGGATTGACTGAAATACACTGAGAGAGGCAGCGGGCAAGACAGAGAGGTCTGTTGTGCCAGTGGGAAGCTCCCTGACCAGGGATCGAACTCCCCTTGCAGTGGCTAGAGATAGCTTGATAGCACTGTGTCTTTAACCCCTGAGCCACCAGGGAGGCCCCTGCATCATAATTTTTACCTCAAAACAAGCATGGAAGCTCCTTCAGTTATAAATTATATTTATGCATATGTACTCCTCGTTCTCTAATGTTTTAGTCATTATATCGGTTTGTTCTTTTTTTTTTTTTTAAAGATTTATTTTTTTTTTATTTATACATACAAGTTGGAGTACAGGCCAGAGGCGTGGGGCGGCGAGAGGGTTCACGAGAGACAGAATGGGGAGCAGAACAGGCAGATCAGAAACACACTGCTGAGGGGAGCAGAGGGCGAGGCAGGAGAGGTCTGCCGCACCATATGGGATTCTCCCCGGCCGGGCGTCGAACTCGCATCGCTGCTGCCAACAGCTCCACAGCGCAGCGCTCAACCGCTGCGCCACCAGGGAGGCCCTATATCGGTTTGTTCTTGCTGTCATAGCACACCACCACAGACTAGGTGTCTTCAACAATAGAAATGTATTTATTAATAGTTCTGGTGGCTGGAAGCCCAAGATCAAGGTGTCAGGCTAAGTTTGGTTTTCCTGAAGTCTCTCTCTTTGGTTTGCAGACATTGCCTTGGTCCCATTAGGAACAAGGGTGTCAACATATGGATTGACAAAGGATACAGCTCAGTCTAAAGAAATCACAAATGCTTTTAGGGATATTTGTAGAATTTATTGCTGATCAGTCATGGACTGTGCTGTACACAGCCAGCTCTGGAAATAGCCCTGATTTGTAGTATTTTCTAGTTTCCCTCTTCTAAGTATAATCCATGCTAGAATTCAGGCTAGGAACATGTCAACTAGTTTGAAATTTTAAAATCAATCCCAGTGACCCAGTAGGAGTGGGTTCCACTGATTTACACCAGGGTCTAACAGGACTGATGATTAAAAAATAAAAGAAAAAGTGGAAAGCATAAGATGTATTTGGCTTATTTTTCTTTTTGCCTCTATGTTTATCCCCCCAAAATGGAGCCTCAAATTAAAAACTTGAACTGTGTTAAGGGGGAAATTTTCATTACTTACCAGTCTAAGTTTGTATGGCAAAATTCATACTTCCTTCAGTAGCTGTTTTTCAGATGATGCTTATCTCTGCTTGGGCGCCCACTAAGTTGATAATAGGATAAAGAAACACTTCACAAGGTGACATTTTAACGGACAACACATTAAATTAAGTCATTAAAAATTGAATCCCCAGTAGGCAGCTTAATCATTATAATTAAACCAAGTAGTTTAAGTAAAGCCTAACCAATCAGTAATGCTGCTTTCAAATGCTTTATGTGTTTTGATAAGTTGTTCATTAGAAAAAATTTCCATTTAGCACCAGCAAGGAGAATAAATGCATACCTCAAAGGAGCCCATTTTGTTATTTTCTAACACTCTCCTCACTGGTTTACAATTTGTATTCAGACATTCCTGAAAATAAAGATGTGTTATGCTGCATGGTGTTTTGTGTAGTCATTGATCCAGAAATACACTCTTTAACAGTTCGGTGTGGCTTGAATGCCTCGACCAATGTAAGAGTGGGATAAGGTTATCAATTACCACAGGCATCACTGAACGTGTGCAGATGGGACATAATGCTTTGTTTAGCCATCACTGACCCAGAAAGTCCCACTTAATCGTTTGATGTCTCCCAAACGATTTCATCAATACAGCCCAGAGTGTAAAGGTTATCAATTACTGCAGGCATTACTGAGAATACTTTTGTTTTTTGTGATACTTATAAAAACATTGTATATATTGTCAGCTGCTTTCATCCTACAGGACTGCTGCCTCTAAGACCAGGAGACCGGACTCTAGCTGCTTCCGTTGGGCGGGTGCATGCCACAGCCCTTAGAATGCTTTCAAGTGTCCGCCTGGTGCTCTCTGTTGAATGCTGACCCCTGCAGTAGAAGCTCTTCCATTACAAAGAATAGTTCATTGAACTGTTCAAATGTCAGTATAAAAGTTAAAATAATCTATTCATTTAAGCCCTTCCTCAATAGTGATTTTTATGCAATAAGTACTCCATAAGTAAGCCTGGCATACTATTAAGCCATTGATTATTATTAGCAGAGTATAAATTTTTAAATATAGTCATCATATATATTTAAATAATTTTTTTAAAGATTTATTTTTATTTATACATACAAGCTGGGGTACAGGCCAGAGGCGTGGGGCGGCGAGAGGGCCCACCAGAGACAGAGCGGGTAGCAGAACAGGCAGATCAGAAGTACACTGCTGAGGGCAGCAGCGGGCGAGGCAGGAGAGGTCTGCCCCACCATGTGGGACTCTCCCCGGCCGGGCGTCGAACTCGCATCGCCGCTGCCGACAGCTCCACAGCGCAGTGCTCAACCGCTGTGCCACCGGGGAGGCCCCATCATATATATTTAAAGCATAATTAAAGTAGGTGATTGTGTTATGTAAACAAATGTTTGCATACTAAAAAGGAGCTTGATATGACTCCTTAACTATCATAGATACTATGTAACCGCCAACATATTCCTTCTATAAATTTCACAATATCATGAAAATAGTTAGAAAATATGTCAGCTGGAGTCAGAAGAGATGGAAATCAGTCAATATTCCATGATTTGGGGGATCTTCTGGTTGCAGCTTTTCGCTGGTATCTATTACTCTCTTAGAGAATCGTTACTTCATATGTAATCGCCCATGAAAAGAGGACTCCCATCACTACTTGAAGATATCAGCAGTTGCATAAACTATTTGCATAGTTAAATTAATCTTCTTCTTTGTAAGTGAAGGCAGATTTTGAGTGGATCGGAGATGCAATAATTAAGGAAAGAACACTGAAAGGAGGGTTTGTAAAGTGGGGGTCCAACTTCAGATGACATCATGCACTATCTAGAAAGACTGGCTGTGTTACTTTGTAGTATTAAAACTCACTATTATGTAACTCTAATCATTGGGTCACACACAAATCTATACAGATAGATATAGATGTTGTACATGCAAATCTGTATAGATAGATAACAATGTGACACTCAGCTTCTTTTTAATCCAAGAAGGAAAGTGAAATGTATTGCAGACAATGAAGGTATCTATGTCATATTTGTAGGTTCTATTGATATATCTATATATCTATATATCTATATGATATGTATTGTATAATATATATTTAAATAAAAGTTTCACTATGTCCTTTACAGAAGCTCTCAGCTAACTGTTCAAACTAATACCACCAAGCATGGCCCATATTTCTGGAGCTAATGATCAAAAGAAAGAGTATTTTATGATATAACAGATCTTATAGAAAGAACTTAGTTACTTGAACTATCACTTTTTTTCATGGTTTCCCCCATTCTTCTCCCCCTGCTTATATTCTGCCTTCAAATACTAGTCACTCTCCCCGCCTATTTTTATTCTGCTTGCTGGTATAGATTGCTTCTCATTCTCTTGCACTGTACTTCTGATATAATGTGTAATTGTTTAATTCCTCAAGCTATCCATTTTCTTCAACTAGGACACTGTTTTTTTTTTTAATATTTATACATACAAGCTGGGGTACAGGCCAGAGGTGTGGGGTGGCGAGAGGGTTCACCAGAGACAGAGTGGGGAGCAGAACAGGCAGATCAGAAATACACTGCTGAGGGGAGCAGCGGGCAGGCAGGAGAGGTCTGCCACACCATGTGGGATTCTCCCTGGCCGGGCATCGAACTTGCATCGCGCGCTGCCAACAGCTCCACAGCGCAGCACTCAACCGCTGCGCCACCAGGGAGGCCCCTAGGACACTGTTTTATGAATTAAGGCTTTGGTCCTTGACTATGAAAACAGCTCATCACTCCTTGAAGCTTAGGGAGTAACTGAATTTAATTTAGAGGACACAGTAAGTTTTATATCAAGTAATAAATTTCATATTCAAGCTCCCTATTATTATCCTCTTTAGGATGAACAAAGTTAAGAGGAGCACAGTAAATTGCATTAATTTATGAATAATTCAATTGTATGTCATCGCCTTATAAACATCACTAAATATCACTGGGGGCAGTCCCTGCTTCAGACTCTTACAATATAATGAATGTTGGTCATTATTATTATTATCATTGTCATTATTATTATTTTTTGATGAATCAAGACATTTTCCATTCACTTGAGGTAACAGGCCTTGGTGAGAGAAATATCTAAATCTTGATACACAGATTTTATTTTGCTGACATAATGAAGTGAAAATCTACTTTGTTAGTTGTTGAATTTGTAAATGTAGTTAAGTCACCACCTTATTCTACCAGGATTCATTGAGTTTTAAAAATCCAATCATATATTTATTAAAGAAATAAGATAAATAAGCCAAACCACCCCAGTTTTGGCATGTCCCACTTCTTCAGATTCAATTCATATTTGCAAATTTCTATCAAAGCCTGTGTTGAAACAGCAAACATCAGTGTCACCTGGTCACCCACTGATTCCTGTATTCATCTGGAGTAAGTATCAACAGTGTCTGGTTCTGTTTTCAGGCAAGATTATGTGTTTTGTTTTGTTTTTTCTATTAGGGCCTCCCCGGTGGCGCAGCGGTTGAGCGCTGCGCTGTGGAGCTGTCGACAGCTCGCGATGCGAGTTCGACACCCAGCCGGGGAGAATCCCACAGGGCGCGGCAGACCTCTCCTACCTCGCCCGCTGCTCCCCTCAGCAGTGTATTTCTGATCTGCCTGTTCTGCTCTCAGCTCTGTCTCTGGTGAACCCTCTTGCTGCCCCACACCTCTGGCCTGTACCCCAGCTTGTATGCATAAATAAATAAATCTTTAAAAAAAAAAAAAGAAAGAAAAATGTTGCATTGAGTTGTTCATGCCATGTTTACACAAAATTTTGTTATTGGAAAACACCCTCTTTTTTTCTTTATAAGACTCAGGTTATATTAAAATACCAACACTTGCCTCGTAATCCTTCATAAAAATGAAATAATAATATTTACTTATTAAAATATAATCATTAAATAATTGGGATTTATGGCGAGACTATATTATATTTGAGTATAACTTTTAAATTATGTAAGTTATACTACTTCAGTTTATTTATCTACTTTGAGGCTTATATTGAAAGACCCCATAGACTCAGCATTTAATACATAATCAACATAGACATATTTATCTTATTTTCCTTTCCACTATGGCTAAACAAATCCATTATGACAATGCCTTCCATTCTACCTCTATAGTCTATGTCCATATTAAAAATCAGCTTTCACTATTTCTCTTTATTTCTAGACACAGATCCTATTATTTTTCTTTCTTCACAAGTTTTTACCCATAAAATCAGCAGTTTTTGTCACATATGGCTCCATTATATTGTAAGAAATATCTATAGCAAGGATAAGGTAAATTGGTTGCATTAAGAAAACATTCCTTAGTGTGCTATGTGAGAATCCACATTATCGGTACCGTTGCAATGAATTCCCATCTTGTTCTGTACTAACAGAGCTCCTACTGACATCTGAGTGCATTGAACTTTCTTACATTCTCTGCACTGTGCTTCATTTTTCTTTTAGATATAGGTCAACCCATTCCATAACTCTTAAGGCAATTGAGTGTTTTGAAGTTATTTTATTTCTGCAGTATTTCTTATGGAATCTTTGTAATATTTAGGCACTCACTAAGACAGGGAATTCTCTCTTCTTTCTTATTTCTCACCATGACTATATGGGGTTCAGCTAAGGGAAAAAATATTTGGCTTTGGCCAATAGCGGTGTGATGAAAATTGGGAGATTTTCACACTGCTTTCCTAGAAAATGGATCCTTTAAATACAAATTATGTTGACCTGTCCTAGGTTTTAAATATGAAGTGTTGAATCTGCAGAGTTCAACATGATGTCAAGTACAAAAGCATCTTAATCAAAGTTAATTAAAGTTGAATTACATCATAATTATGAGAGAAGCAAGAAAAGAACCAGTCCAGACCAAATATAGCCTTTCTCTTCCATTCTCTGCCTCAGATCATGTATTTAATGAGGAGCTGTTGTATTTAAAGAGGAAAATGAGTAAGGAAGATAAATTCTGGTAACAGAATATTTCTGTTTTTCATTAGCATGGATAATGGTGGATATTTGGTTATATGTTGATTCCAAAGGTATTCTAAAAAGAATCACAGATCACTTGTAGGAGACACATATATTAATACTCTCAAAGAGTAGAAGACGTAAAATCTTAGTTCTTTGTTAAATAAAAGAACTGATGGTTAAAACAAACTGTAGGTTTAGGAATGTACTTTGAAATGTTTTTCAGGAAAAGCAATTTTGGTTTCAGAATATCTATCAATAGCTTCAAATCCTAGTTCTTGCCTTTCCTAGTTATCTAACCTTAAACAAATTGATTATGTTTTACCTACCTCATCAGTAAAAGAAGGATAATCAAAATACCAACATTGAGAATGCTTTGTTAGGGCTAAAATTTGAGCCTAATATCTAGTCTGGCATAAGTGCCCCAAAAAATACTAACTTAAACATCCCAGTGAAGACAGATAAATGCCATCTAGACAACTGCTCAGATTTGCACTGACCAATTATAGCAGACAGAGTTTCACTTATTCTGGTTGGCAGTTTTTTGTATCACACACAGTTAATGAAATACTAATTCAATCAAATCTCCCCTACCTTTCTGGAGCATAACTGGTGTCAACATGAATGTTTTTTTTATTACTTGTCAACCATCAACCAAGTGCCCAAGCTTGTTGGAAACACCAATCATGTTTTCAATCTAAAAATTATCTTTGAACATTTCCATTTATTCTTAGTTGATCAGAGAATATCCAATCTGCCTGAGTTTATGAACCTGCCTTATTTCCTTGGTAAGGAGAAGACAGATACACATTTCTGTTATTCCCCATTCACATGAAATGTGCTGCATCAAAACCTTATTGGTGGTCAGGTAAGCAGAGACGAGGCTGACATTTTCTAATGCACTGAGTGATGTGATGTTTAACTAGGGAAGTCCATCAGGCTGACACGGGATTGGAGGAGGCCTGGTTATTTGAACAGCTGATAAATGACCACGATAAAGCAGGCTCCAGCGATTGCACCTCTGTATCTAATGCACTGCGGAGAGATGCTGTCCATCAAGGTATCGGGAGCACATTTCAGTGTGACCCCGTGATTGGTTCTTTAACCCTTTTCAGATACAGCATTAGATGTGCGTATTATACCACACCAAACATCCTTGTCAAAATAGCACAGAATGTTAATGTTTTATATAGTTATAAATATTTTAAAAGCTGAGATTCTTTCTTCCTGTGCCCATGCTCCAGAGAATTTCTTTTTTCATGCTTTGTAATTATTTTTATAAAGGTATAAAGACTGTGCATGGTGGTTAGAATCTGCTTTTTTAATATGTATAGATAGATAGATAGATAGATAGATAGATAGATAGATAGATAGATAGATATAGATAGATAGATAGATATTGTTATTTATATCTCTTACATTTTGTATTCCCCTTGGGTAACCCACCACCAATTCACCTGTGATCCATCTCCGTGGTCCCTTGTGTTCTTTTCTACTCCATTTTATGCCCCTATCCTCCCCCCGCCCAACCGTGTGTCTCTCCTATTTGATTTCCCTATAGTCCTGTTATAAGTGAAACCATTCAATATTTTTCTCTTTCTTTCTGGCTTATTCCGCTGAGTATGATCCCCTCTAATTACATCCATGTTGCTGCAAATCATAGAATCTGCTTTTATTTTTCCTGATGATAAAGATATCTATGTGGCCCCTTTTTTAATGACTGAATACCATAGATCTCAAAGCACTTACAAAATGAGTAACTGTCTGAGCAGGATAAAGGGGGGAAAGTAAGCAGGGAGTCTTCTAGAGTTCCTTTTATATTTCAATTACTGTTAATGGTTAAAAAGTAGAAAGGGAGAAAAGAGAGAATTGTGCTTAACCTGACTTTTATGTGTCATTGTGGATTTTCTTTCTACCCATCTCTATATCTCTGGCTTGGAAAGGAAGAGAAAAGAAACTATAACTTAGGCAATAAATTCCCTACCCCTCTTCAGCATGGAAAGTAGAGGATCAAGAATAAATTGTTCAAGGCATACATGTTTTAGTATATTTCAATTGATAGACATAGTAGCTAGGTTATACTGCCTCCCATTTTTAAATTCAGAAAGAGGTCCTCAGCCTATTCACAGATCTGTACTATGAATTTGCTATGTTTAAGACTCCAATGAATACAGTCTGTAGTGTAGCCTTTTCAGGAAGTAAAAGGTATGATTAATTATTAATAAATATTAAGTATTTATGTAATGAATAGTAATTAGTTATTATTATATAATCAGAACACATAGATCTTGCATGTTATACTTAGCTTTATACTTGTATGTGTAAGAGAGGCTCCAAGACAGTTTTTGAGTATTATCACTTTTAATGGAGATATTGTGATTATATAAAATATATGTTAAACCAGTTCTGCCTAGCTCCTTACTAAAGGATTATCACAGACATTGCTGGCAACATATTCATTGTCATCTTAGTTACACCTGTATTCTTGTACAAACTCTGTCAATTCTTTGGGGAGATAACTCCATTTAAGGTTTGAAAGTCTGATACACCAAAAGTTTATTAGCTATCAGAAACTTGGAGACTAAATTTACTTTAAGTGTGGTGACTACAAGATGATGCTATCAATTATTTGGGCTCTGGTGGGCTTTTGTCTTGGTGATAATTCCTTGTCCTCATTGCCCAAGAATACAAATGAATGAAAAGATTGTGTGGGAAATTATTTGAGATGTCAGCCACTGCATAGGGATTATTTACCAAAAGAATGATACAAAAGAATTGCAAAGGAAATACTAGGCAGATTGAAACTCATTCCCATCTCAGCTTGGTCATGACTACAGGATAACTATTGAGAATGACAACTTGTTACTTCTTATAAACAAAAATTAAATTCTTCAATGGTAAATCCAGGAGTAGACTAGCATAGCATTCGATATTTATAATAATGATTTTCCTTTCTTGTCACAGAATATTTGTCAATTTTTTTGCCATCTAAAAAACACGTTGAAGGACTAATCTGTCTTAGGAATTCTCCACTTCAGGATTTAATAGAAAACATATTCCAAATAATGTTTAATTATCTGTTTTCTTTTCATTACTTTAAAACTATGCTTAGGTTTGTCAATTACATGAAACTTTTCGACAAACAAACCTTGGTTTATTGAGTCATCAAATTTTTATATTCTTTTCGTTGATTGTGCTCATATCACTATTCCATTCTGTGTTCTGAGGATTTAATCTATTGTTCTTTTTCAAGCATCCTCTTTTAGCTACTAAGTTTAATTTTCAGCTTTCCTTCCTTTTCAGTATAACCATTAAACATTGCTACATGTTTTGATTTGTCATTGATCAGTTGTGACTTCTAAATAAACCCCTTTAGGCCCATTGGTGTACTCTTAATTGTTTGTCTATATTGATATTGTTTAATTATTGATTACCTACTTAAGTGAGTTACCATCATTCAATAGGGTCTGTATGAAATTTAAACTTTGAAATTTGTCAATACTTTGTGTCCTATAGCTTAGGACAATGTTTCTCAACCAATATGCTGAAGGAGCATTGTTAACCAGTGCATTTGTAAATGGCAATAAATTGATAAATATGTAAATTACTTACTGGACAAATAATGTAAGTGGTATACAAAATATAAACCCAAATTTTGCTGTTTACTTGAAAAAACAGAAATTTATATCTAGTATATATAATCAGAACAAAAAATAAATAGAAGCAAAACCTTATTTTTATTGTATCATGAGTACCAATATCAGTAATTTATCTTGTAATAGATTATTCATGGATTTAATAGATACACGTTCTTTCCATGGAAAGAAATAAGAAATTTTGGAAGGTAAAATTTAAACATCAAATTCATACAGTTTGTTGATAACTCTTCACAGATGTACAGTATTGAAATTTCCTGCCATTGGTAATTGTAAAAATCATGGTTTATATCTTCGCAATTTATAGAAACTCTGTTATTCTCAATTTCTAAGTTTTATCTTTCTCCTTTAATCATGTGTATGATCATAGAAAACCAGGTAGCATTCTTTCTATGCAAATAGATGCATAGAGTATAGAACATGGGTGTCTGCTAATCCAATTCTTCTCTATAAATATTGGGAATAGGCTGGTTTGTCATATTACAAACACACTAAGTTTAGTCTCTATTTCACATATTCTCAATTACTTTCATAATATCTTACCATTTAATAGTAGTTGTTAATAACTGATTCTATTCAAGTTTAGCAGGCTTGTTTTTAATCGTAAGCCTATCTAGGTGAAAAAAACAATACACTAATTGAAATTCCGATACATATTCTTAATCTCAGGTACTATTATTATAACTGAACTATCAGAGTATACTTATACTAGTCTGATCTAGTCTCAGTTTATTTACTTAAAACTATACTTCTCCATGAAAAATGTATTACAGAAAAAAATATCATGTTTCTACAACAGTGAATTCACAGTATAGTTGATGTGGGTGCAAAGATATACTCAAGTTTACCAGCTCTGTAAGATAAACATGTCTTTAGTTTGAGAATCCCCCAAGACATAAATGAGTACAACAGAATGCTACCTATGGCATGTAGGTGTTAATTTTCAGAATTTCCTTTTGATGAGAAATACTTATTATTTTGAGTATATGGAAAAGTATGAATATGAAAATTATAATTGCCCACTATTAGCCATATGACTATAAAAATTAAAATGAGAACTAACATTTTGTCTATTTCCTTCCAGTCTTTTTTTCAATTTAAGTGAATTAAGAGTCTACTGTACACTGAATTTATATGTGCATTTACAAAAACACATATGAATATGTATGTAAATTAATATGTAAATAAATGACCATACAATTCCTTGATAATTACAGAGAATGCTCCTGTACTTCATGGTGTTTAAATCAAAACACTCTCTAATTTTTACAAACTTATAATCTACTCACCATCTATATTGATTTTTAAACAAGGAAGCATGCTTATGACCACAACTCACTTTTTATTCTATAAATTGTTCTTCCTCATGCAGACCATTTTTCTATTCCCCGTAGAGGCTGAGGGCAAAGTTGCTATTCTATTGACAAGATTCTAGTTTCGGACCCTGCAATGATTCACTTGGGTGTGGAATTATTTCCCTTGAAAAGCAACAAGGGAGTGCTAAGATGGTAAAGTAATAATTACTTCCTTCAGCAGCAATAGTTTAGGGAAAAGCTCAAAGACATATGGGCTGAATATTTAGCAGACAGTCATAATGGTGAGGTCACAGATATGACTCTATGGGACGCTAGCAAAGCAGTATTGCAGAGAAAATTGATTGAAATCTTTGCCCAAAAGAAAAGGGAAAGGCAACTACAAATACCAGAGTTAGGGACTAAAATTAGGAACCTCCAAAAGGAGCATATTAAGAAGGGTAAGGCTAAAACTAATTGATTTAGAAAATGCCAAGGGGAAACTTAATAGGATTCTAAATGAGAGAATGGAGTATCTAATAAAGCTCAATAAGAGCAAGTTTTCCTCCCATGGCAATAAAGCAGATACTATCTTGGCCTGCTAACTTAGAGGGAGAACACAATTGAGACTAATTAGGGAAATTACGGGACAAAAAGGGGCCCCACTCTAACCCCAGTGAAACAAGAACCAGCATTGCTCTTTATTATTCTCTCACAGACACATATAGAATTAAAATTCATGTATTTTTAAAGTTTCTGGACTCAGTTGATTACAATAAAATGTAATCTACTTTGTTCACTGTGCTGTTTATGTCTGTACATTTAAGGCATTTCAATATATTCTCTGTTAACACAGTGGGGAGATCGGGGCACAGTGTGAAAAGTAATACAAAATTGTGAAAAATCACTAGACCCAGAATCACAGGATCTTATGTATAATCTCATCACCCACAATTTGTTAGATAATTTACCAAAATCTTTACATAAAAACTCTCCTCTATTCAATATTAACAAAAACAGTTAGTATCCTCCCCAAACTATCAGAAGATAGAATTATTACATCAATAAATACCCCACCTAACACTCAGAGTCCTTATGCTCAAAGGAAAGATGGGGGAAAGTCAAAGAAGAAAATAATAATGAAACAGAATAAATCTAATCCTATAGATGATTTGTTAAATATCACATGATAATAAATGAACTAAAATTACCAAGTACATTTCTACCTGCTGTCTCATTGTTATAGGAGGGAAAATTACCTTCTTTCCCAAAATGACTAGGACCAAATTGTAGATGAACATAAAAGCAGTAATACTGAGAACATGGAACTTTATTATTTATGTATTTATTATCTATGTATTTACTATCTATGACCATTTATTATCTGTGTATATTCCAATACATCACCTTCCATCACTTTCCTCATCTGAAAAATGAGGATAATGATGTCGACACTGATGGGTCTCCCTGAAAATTAAATTAAAAAGACTTCTAAGGGACCTTGTAAATGCTAGATAAGTGATAAATTGTTCTTATCAGCTAGTTTTCTTAACAGTATTTATCTACTTATTTTAATGTACAGACTATATACATACAAAAATTTAAATTAATCCCTCATGCATCCGCTAATACAATAATGATCCACAATGTACTTCACTGGTAGTCTGGAAATCATTTGTCTTTAGGGCATTAAAACCTTTAAAAACAGGTATGAATCGTTTGTATGAGTTAGTGTTACTGATTTTTAAAAACATTACTTTCACTTTGGACCCAACACCATCTTGTAGAGTAGGCAACTCTATGCGGAATGAAAAGATTTAGAACAGAGGAGATCAAAATGGCAAAAGTGTGTAAAGAAATTTTTTGGCATTAAATGTCAACTTTACTGAGGTTGGCATATTAACATTACTTAGATTAAATACCTGATTTTAGTTGTACATGTATACTCTTATGAAAGGTACATTTTAATTATGGAAGTAGATCAACATTTTAGACATAACAGTAATTAATCTGATAAATATTTGCTGAACATCTAATAGTATGAGATCCAAAGACAACTTCTTGGGAACATTCCAGAGGAGAAGAAGTGGGAAAGATGGATGCCTGTGAAACTACTTAGGAAATAGTGTGAGAAATTTTTTATAGCATCAAACTATGAGAACACTGATGTCCCAGCTAAAAGACCTATGGGAAAGGCATTTGCATACTTGATGCAAATCTGATCATGATGCAAACCACATGCTAGACTGAATTCAATCAAGTCAAGCATGTGGCCAATATATATGTTTCTCTATTTTGCTGAATCGCTGATATCGAAATTTTTTCAGGGATAAAGTTCAGAGTAAATCTGGCTACAAATAACCATTTTCTTTTCTCCCATGTTTTCCCTCTATTCCAATTTTGGTCAAAAAATGGGAAAATGTTTATCCTTTTGGGCAAGATGATAAATCTGATGATAAATACACAAAGTTGCTAAAACATTATGGTCAGATTTCCTTTAGGTGTGGGAAAACAAGTCAACCACTTAGATGTCGTAATTTGCAATGGAGGGGGAACATCATAAAAGAAAAAAAACAATTTGTTTTGTTTTGGTAACTGACTTTCATGCATTTATCCTCATTTTTTTTTAATGTCACTTAAAGCATGTGTTATTATTTAAGTCTGAATTATGTCCAGATTGAATACCTCAAATTGATATAGCATTTATATTTCTATATTTGCTAGGAGAGCTGACTTTAATTTGTTCTGAATTATTTGATTATAATGTATCTGAAACTAATATTTATATATTGGTATCTGCATAAATTTTCTAGAAAAAAGAATCCCATGTAAAGAATGCACATTCTTTGGAAGAATCATTATATGTTGCTATTTATCAAAAATACATATTTATATTTTTGTATTTTCAAATTAAAAGCATTTGTTTGAACAACTGAACACTGAACTTTTTCCCAACGTAAGAATTTTTGTAATCATTAATATATTTTTTAAAAATATAACTTGCTTATATGAATTGATGAAAGGAGAAGGAAAAAGGTATTTTGTAATTCAGCTTGGTACAGCTGGACATTGAAATTGGTGCATTTTTCTGTAAATTTGATTGTCTCTGCTTTATTTAAAGAATTGATAATCACAGTTTTACCTTAATGTTTCATTATCATTTTGTGTCATATGATGTAGCACCTATTTTAAATCCTTAAATGGATAAGACCACAAAATAATTTATTGCATGGGTCATTTTAAAGATTTGAAGTAGTAATAAAACCAAGAGATTTAAATAGGAAAATATTTTCATTTATATACACACACGTCTATAGTACTTATACATATATGAATACATACATCCTAAAAATATGTGTTTTTTCAGCTTTTCAAAAATAAATTTGAGCAAATATGTAAATGGAGAATGTTCATTTTAAATTGTGGAACTTGCATGAAGTTTATTAGCAGATTTGGTCTGTGCAGTACTTAAGGCAATTCAACTATCATTAAATACCTAACATGCAGAAGGCACTTTTGCAAACTATTTAAAAAATTGTAAAAGTTCTAAGTTCTGATTTCAGTGTGATACAGTTAGAGAGAACCCTTTTTCACATAATATTTGCTGCCAGTCAAAACAAATTGAAAAACTGAAATCTAAGTAACTTCCAAGGCATACCTCTTTCATGACCCTTTAATGCTACTACATTTCTTTTTACCATTAAGCTATTTTACTATCATTAAACTCCAATGATCCACTCATGTTTTTTCTTCTGGAGATCCATGTCCCTTATCTCAAGCATAAATAGGCTTTGCAATCTGTCACAATAAGAAAGTAGGGGTGAATAAAAGGAAGTATAGAATACATAGAGACAGAGACTTTGTTTACCCATAGCCATGATTTTTTTAAAAGGGGAAGAGGGATTTGACTTCCTGGGACAGTATTTGTTGCACTAGGTTTACTAGGTGAGCCATAGAAAACTACCTCACATGTCATGAATGTATAACGTGAATACGAAAACCAGTTGAGAAGCTCACAGTATATACACGTGGCAGAAATGCAACTTTAGACTAAAATTTGAAAGGATGATACATTTAGATGTAAATATTTTATAGGCTGGTAGTGCATGAGCAAACACAAGTACAAGTAAACAAGAGCTATAATTTCTAAGCTATAATTCTTAAGGGGTTGTACCTGGTAGTCTGGAAGAGCTTCATGACACAGGTGTTGGTTAATTGTATAGAAAAAGATTACAGGAGGAAAAAATAGCATCATGTTATGAGTACTGAATTGTAATTGTACGCAAAATGTAGAGTGATCTATCAAATCTTGTTAGCAGGATCATTTATTTGTACTTTTTGAATTGTTTATGCATCTATAATGAGTAGTAAGTAGCATTGTCCCATGATCTTCTTAAAAAGATTTTAATTAGCTTTGATTTGAAAGATTAATGCTTTGCTACTGATATAATAAAGAGAAAGAGCAGAAAAAAATTTTTTAAAAGAACTCTTAAGATATATTTATATTCATGTCAGAATATTTTATAGCTCTCTTAGCAAATTTTCAAATATTTAAAGTTTTCCTAATGTAGTATTTGCTTTTTAAGGAAGAAATTGCACTGTATAATTCTGGTGTTATCATATTGATTGTATACTTTTGTCCATTTTCTCAACAAATTCTACTCCCAAAATTTATTTATTTTTTGTTCACAGAATATAATTTCATTATCCACTAAAAAATTCGTCTGAAGTAAAGAGCACAACCAGGTCAACAATTATAATACATTTTGGAATTTTGTGTTAAGTTGGTGCTCTATCAATCACTTGATGAAAATAACAGATAATAAATTCTTCACCAAAAATGTTACAAAATCTTCACACACCGCTCTTGTTGGCATTTGTCATTTGAACAGACAAAATTAGAAGATTAAAAAATTAATAACTTATATTGGTAAATTTTGACCAAGGGAATTTCTTTCTTTCATGTTTTAATGTGAGAGACATAAAATCCAATTTACATCAAACCTTTAGATAATAGCACGTATATTAATACGCGATTCTGACAAAGACTTCTGTGTTCTTTCTACAAAAAACCACTACCACACATCAAAGGCTTATCAACCACTGGGACCGTTCTTTGTTTTAACTGATGTCGACAAAGGCTCACAAAATCTTTGGACAAAAAAGCAAGTGAATATCAAAGAGCTTACAGGGGGAGTTTCCAGTATCTAGAAATGATCTTTATATTTATTCTATTTCAGTTACTCTCTAACTAATAGTTACAAGATAGAAAGTTTTTTTTGTAAAAGACAAAATGTGTGAATTACATAAATTAAAATTTCAAGAACAGCAAGTTATTATTTGATAAATATCTAGTTTCTTCATTGCTATGTACTTTGATTTAAATATTGCTCAGAAATTGATTATTCATTGATTTATCAAAGATTTATCTAGCACCTCTTATATTTGCTCCAATCATAGCTGTTTGATAGTTTCCAACTTTCAGACACATGTGAAAATCACTGGGCTTAGAACTTGCCGAGAATGAGACTTACCCACATCTTCCCACATTCTTCAGCTCCTATCTTCAAATGCAGTGAATGGTTGAAGATGAATCTAAGTAAAATGATAAGTTGAAAATTACTTTCTCTAACGAGCCTCATCGTTGATGGTTATTTCCTCATATCAAAGAGTCTTTCAGAATATATGTCTAACTACAGCAGGAGCAGCAAGCCATATAATTGAGGAGGTGGCTATTTTGACAAGATAATGGCATACTCTTTAAGAGTTTAACAAAAAGTTTGACAAAGTCAAAAGCGATAAAGAACTGCTATCGGATGAAAAACTCCCAACCTTCCATTCTCTCCTGCTTGTCCCACCTCAATGAGAGGTGTCACCAGACAGCACCTGAGGGTGATTGTCAACCTCCCCATCATCCATATTCGGTAAGTGAAGACCAGCTATGTCCCACATGCTACACACTTCTCCCCAGCCTCTTCCACCATCTCAGCACCGGTGTCATTATCTGACCCCCCCCCGATTCTGTAACAACATCAAATCATCTATCTTGCCTTTTTCCAGTCCTTTTCCATTCTCCCCCTGTGCTCATTTTGATTTGAACACATTAAAGGATTTGAAATTCACAAACTCATACACTTGCCCTCACATCTGAGTCTTCCCGTGCCCCTCCATGACTGCATACTGCTAAAGGAGGGAGAATATTGCTACCACCTCCTATTGTTAAAACCTTCACTTACTTATTACTTTGGATAAACCCTCAAAATGAAACAAAGGCAGTTGCTACTCCTGTAGTTTCATCTTCACAACTGACTACCTCTGTTGAGACAGTGCTAAATTAAGATTAGGGTCTCCAACCCTTCTCTTCCCTTCCCTCCCCTCCCCTCCCCTTCTCTCTCTATGCCCTATCGCCTTCCCTCCTTTACTCCCCCTCCCCATCTCCCTTAAGTTTCCTGACGCAATGGTTTGTTCATATCTTTAGCATACCACATATTTTCAAATTGCAAAATCAAATTTGGTAAAGCAGAGTTTGGGGGAAAGACAGAGGGGACCAATTAGAAAAGGTATATAAAGTAAAATTAGGAAATGATGATAGTAATTATTAAGAGAAGATAAAGCTCTTGAGAAGCCTTGGTAGAAATAGACTGCGGCATATATGAACTGTGTACTAAAAATCCTCCAAGTCTTGAAAAACATACAATTAAAGGTATAAAATGAGGGGGAGATTAATATGTAATGCTGTTTCCTAGTTTAGAACATGATAAGAATGATCATTTAGTCCAACGTCATGAACATTTTTGAAAAGTAGGGAAGTTATACATTAAATCAAAAAATTCTCATCCAAACACAAAATAGTAATATTTAACATTGTTTAATTGTAAATGAAATTGATTTATAAAATAAAGCTATAATTTGTGGGTAATCTGAATACAAAATGAAGCTTTGAAGTTAATATATGAATTTCTTCACATACTTTTTAAGAAAATTCAGTGGACATGTTTTGATTATCTGTTGTAACAGTGGGAACATACTGAGCTGGCAAAACAGGCAGGAAATTATTCATTGCCCAAAATCTTCTATTTTTGCCCTTACCCTTTTAAAGTCAGAGTTTCCAACTTAATATGTGACATCAGCAAAAATGTATGTATTTCTCTTAACTATTTTGTGTGAGCAAAGTGTATACCGTCCAACAATTCTGTTACCTTCCTGACATCTAGCGCAGAGTCATCTAGAACCCAAGTATAGGATGTATAGCTTCCATGTAAAATACAAATATTCAATAAAACTCCAATTCCTGAGGCAAGCACACTGCCTGATAAACTAACAAGGTGACTTTCATGCTTCTGTTCCTTTTGCAGCTCAGTTTCCCCTCCCCCCTCCCCTCCCCTCTCCTTTCATCTCCCTGTCCTCCCCTCCACCCTCTTGCCCTCTTTCTATGGCAGAAATAGACTAATCCTTATGTTCTGTCCTTACCTCTCAGGGGTTTTCCTTTAAACAGAAAGCAATTTCAAGGGAGTTAGAAGGTTTTTGTTGTTGTTGTTGTTGTTTTTTCAATAAGAATATAACAAATTTAAAGAGTTGTGCTTAAAATAAGATTCAATAATTTCAGAATTGGCGGGGGTGAGTTTCATTTCTTTTGAAGTGGTTCTCAGAACTTAACAGGAGTTGGGGGAGAACCCAAAATTTTTGACTCAGTTAAATTGCATTATTGTCAAAATTCAACAAATTGGAATCACTTACTGTCTTATTTTTAATTCACACTGCAGACTTGGCAGTTCTACACAGGACATTTTGAAGTGAAGTTCTAATTGTAACTTATAAGAATCTGTCCTGGTCTCTGCTGAGAGTTCTGCTATGTAAATGGGCTGTGCTGATGTATTTGACTAAGAGTTATAGTTGGAATCCTTCTAAGATCCGTCCTGCTACTGTGCAAATAGATAGAGCCTTAGGTGCCGTTAGATTCCACTAAATATCGCTTGTAAAATTCTTTGTGTTATTAACATATCATAAAATAATATTTGCTTTCAAGTCCAGTATATTCAAGAAATATAAAAACTGCACTACTTCAGATTTAATTGACCACAGGGTTATTCCGTGTTGAAAAAAATCTGAATTATAGACGAGTTTAAAAGAAATGCTGCTTTTTTCACTGCAGTACAGGCCCCTAATAGCTTATTAAAGGAAATGGATATAAATGATTTGTTATGAGCCTTGCTGGAGTAATGTCTTTGAGTTCATGCCATGAAACCACCTTTTAAGTAAGGTCATTGTAGAATAAGGTTCTTTTGGTGACTTAGTAATTAAATGTTCCAAACGGTGTTCAAGACAAATGTTCCTCATTTCCTATCTCTAGTTAATAGAATTGCATCAAGATTCCCTAGTACTTGACATGTGAAATCTCTCTTCCTTTTACACAGTTCTTGAAATCTTGTACAGTTTTTTTAAACCTTTTTTCATATGTTGTTAACCTATTTAGTTCAAGTTAGATCTTAGAAAATGGTCACAAACAGTAAAACTTGTGTCCTCTAGATTATGTTATACAACATTTTTTAATGATTAAATTTGACAAAAGAACATTTTGGATTTCTTTAAAAGCAATTGACTAGCTTCTTTTTAAAAACAAATTTTTATTTTTATTGATTTATACGTAGAAGAACAGGGGTGCAGACCAGGGGTGTGGGGTGGGGGGAGCGATCAGAAGATTCACCAGAGACAGAGTGGGGAGCAGAACAGGCAGAGCTATTGAAATACACTGCTGAGGGGAGCAGCGGGGCGGCAGGAGAGGTCTGCTGTGCCCAGTGGGTCAGCTCCCTGGCCCAGGGTCCCAGACTCAGGTCGTGGTGGCTGGCAATAGCTTGAGAGTGCTGAGACTTAACCCCTGTGTCACCAGGGGGGCCCACACTTGACTTACTTGTCATGTCAACTTAAGTTCACCAGAATTCTTGTTCCTCTCAATGAAATTTTCTTTTAGTCCATATTCAAGTCTACTATTTTAATTCCTTTCTTTGTTCTTAAAATATTCATAATGCCATTTATGCCTCACTCCATTGTCTTGTATATTAACTCTTTTTCGTAAATAACATTGATAAATTGCTTTAGGAATATTACTTGACTGAACACTGAGGTTCAAAACAAGACCAATTTAGAGTCAGCATGCTCTTTCACAAATGGAGTAGGAGCCTCAGAATTCCCCCTCACCATGCCAACCCCAGCTTCCCAATAAGCTTGGAGCTCTGCTTTCAGTCCTTGTTCAGATGCAAAGCTCAGAGTAACTTTTGACACTTATTTGCTGTTCTTCCTAAAACAGAGAACACTGAGCATGGAAGAAGAGATGTGTCTTAATCCATGCTCTGGTATTCCAATGCTGAAAGTTATATATTGAAAATTCTTATGGCGGTTGAATTATAATTTCTTTCTTGATATAATTGATGCAAAGAGCATCATCGCCTTGTGAAAGCATTGGAAGTACCCACTTGGAATTTTTTGTGATTTGCTCTTGCCAAGTTCAAGCACATCATATAGAGGGGACATTTCAGCAACCTGTATTATACAAACTTTCCAAGAGTTAATAAGCGGCCGTCTCTCCCTGTTGCCCATAACAAGTTGGGAAGAAATTTTGTTTCAGTTTCTGTTGCTCCAGTGTGGTGTTCTTTTAAACAGAACTTATCACTTATACGCCTGTGAGGGAGCAAAGATGTGATAAGATAAAAGAAATGAAGCTTCAAGTTATCTTTCTAATCCCCATACCTGGGATTACTTTCAAAGAGTGTGTTTGCTCTTATCTCAGGGGAAATTCCTCTTCCCTTGGTCTACAGTGTTCTGCTAAAGTATTTTAGAAAACATGGTATACTATTTGTGAAGATAACAAAAAATATCCATCTTTTGAGAGTCTGTTGCATAGAATAACATATCAAATATATTTACTTATTCTTTTAGCCTATTTCTGAGCCCCTGCCCCTTTCTCAAAGACAAAGTGTCAAGCAAGAACAAAGACATGTTTCTTCTTTATGTTCAAAAGATTGTCTGAGGTGGGCTTTTCATCAGTTTTCAGACTCCAATCCATAAGTGATTGTTAATATAAATGTAATTCTTCCCTAGAAAGGCCACCTACTAATCAGTTACCCATTAGCACATGTTGCTTTGAAGTAAAGCATTACATAAAAATGCATGAATACCTAGGTTAGCTGACTGTATATTTCAAACACAAGTCAGTTTGACCATGTAAGAAAGTGGTATAGAAAGGATTGAAATTGTAGGTTTTCTGCTCTTAAAAAGAGGAAGGTGTGGCCTCCCCGGTGGCGCAGCGGTTAAGCGCTGCGCTGTGGAGCTGTCGGCAGCGGCAACGCGAGTTCGAGGCCCGGCCGGGGAGAATCCCACATGGTGCGGCAGACCTCTCCTGCCTCACCCGCTGCTCCCCTCAGCAGTGTATTTCTGATCTGCCTGTTCTGCTACCCGCTCTGTCTCTGGTGAACCCTCTCGCCGCCCCACACCTCTGGCCTGTACCCCAGCTTGTATGTATAAATAAAAAATAAATCTTTAAAAAAAAAAAAAAGAGGAAGGTGTGTACAGATAGCAGACTATTCTAAGTAGCAATAAAGAAAAAAAGTAACAGTTAACAAAAGCCCAAACAGAATTGCAATCAGAAGCAGAGTTATTCAGACTTTCAAGGAGAGGGAAAGACGGAGAGAGAGAGAGAGAGTGAGAGAAGGGAAGGGGGGGAGAGAGAGAGAGCGTGCAAGAGAGAGAGAGAGAGACTCAACTCTGGAAAGAATAAATGCTTCACAGCTGGAGAGCAATTCTGTTCTAATCAACAGAAGGACACATGTAAGAAATTGAAGATGGTTTTCATTTCTGAGAACATGTATTTATGCTATTTTTAGGAGATGTAAAAGTTAATATCATGTATATATGTAGAAGCCAAGATTCTTGCAAACATTTTTTTTTAGATTTAAATTTGTTTTACCATTTGCATCACAATTTCTAGAATGAACTGAAGGAATTGAGGAAGAATCAAACATCAAAATGAAGGATTCCCCTATGATCCCCAGGTT
Source organism: Scalopus aquaticus (assembly GCA_004024925.1). Taxonomy (NCBI): domain Eukaryota; kingdom Metazoa; phylum Chordata; class Mammalia; order Eulipotyphla; family Talpidae; genus Scalopus; species Scalopus aquaticus. The sequence continues at coordinate 41,724 of PVIJ01006238.1, read as the reverse complement.
TTCATAGAAAAAGAAAAGAAAAAACAACATTTGTATTTATTAGAAATAATGAGCAAACCTCATCACCTCGAGTGGGTGATTTCTTGTGAGCTAAGTTTATTATTTATGGTAACAGCCATTTGAAGTCTTTGCTAGTAACATAAATACTTTTAATAAATACCTAAATTTGACATGCTTCATCACAAACAAACAGAATTGATTCTGTCAAATATAGTTTAGAGATATTAAGGTGTTTGCTAGTGCTTTGTTTAGACTTCATTTTACCGTATTGTTCAGTGCTAATTTCACATTAATTGGCATTTCATCTTAGCTTTGGATGTGTTCTTTTAAAAATTATATATATCAATATATAGGGTGAATTTTGAATCCACGATGTTAGAATGCTTCTAAACTCTAAACTTAACAGAACTTCCAGAAAAGTACATCACTTGAATTAAATATTCACAAACATATATATGAATATTAATAGGAAGTTGTTTTTATTTCATAAAGTAAAATTAGCCAAATTACCTTAAATACGATTTACATAAAGATGGAAAAAATAAAAAAAAAACAATATATCCAATGATTAGGGTGAGTTACTTTTCATTCAGTAAATATTAAGTAGTTCTTTCTGAAAAGTATTATATTATCCAGCAGAGATAGGAGGAAAAAGAATAAAATGACCCCCAACTTAAAGGAACAGTGATAAGGAAAACAGATGTGTGTGTGTTTGTGTACACACACTCACATACACACATACATTGTGTATCAATGAACAGATAGGGTCCTCAAAATGAATCAGCAGGAAAGTGTGTACTCATAATGCTAGGATCAGTTCAACTTGGGTCATATCAGTCAAACGAAACCTGGGAAATCGGAGTTGGCTATGAAATTGCGGATGATGTCTAGACATAAAATGATGATAAAAGTGGGCAGGAGAGAACATAAGGAAGACCATTTGTTGTTCATGGGGATCTCTGTAAGCAGATGCTGGGGTGCAGTTTGGGGTTCAAGAAGTGTATTAGGAATGAACACTTGGAAAGGTAGAGCACGCAGGACTGGGCAGAACAAGAGCTGACAACCCAATAGGAGGTCTGGAGACAGCTTTCCCATAGCAGTGTCCTTATGCTGATTCCCAGAATGCACCTTTTATTGTTCCTGGATTGGTAGGAGATTCCTGGTTTAACCTTCAGCCAGAGGAGTTTCTGCAGCTGGGGGTGACCCCAAAGTTACTGAGCACTGGAGGTCATCAGTTGACCACGGCTGGCCAGCAAGTGCCTACTTGAAAGGACATCTTCACATCTTCCAAATCATTCCTGTGTGAGGAGCAGCATAAATACAACACTGGAGAGGGTAAGCAAAGCTAGGTTGCGGATGGGTAGTCACTAGTTAGGCCTTCTGGAGTTGAATGTTAATGAAGATCAAATGACAAAATGACATTGGCGAGGTCTTGCACCCCAATGTGAGAAGTGGAAATAGGGCCTCCCCGGTGGCGCAGCGGTTAAGCGCTGCGCTGTGGAGCTGTCGGCAGCGGCGACGCGAGTTCGATGCCCGGCCAGGGAGAATCCCACATGGTGCGGCAGACCCCTCCTGCCTCGCCCGCTGCTCCCCTCAGAAGTGTATTTCTGATCTGCATGTTCTGCTCCCCGCTCTGTCTCTGGTGAACCCTCTCGCCGCCCCACGCCTCTGGCCTGTACCCCAGCTTGTATGTATAAAAATAAAAAATAAATCTTTAAAAAAAAAAAAAAAAAAGAAGTGGAAATAAATAGAATGTAGTGCGGTGAAAGCAGCCATTTGGAAAGACGCCTTGCACACTTTTGCAGGCTACACATCTACTAGGGAAATACAGAGAGATGGGAAAGCAAGATTATAATTTCCTAAACAGTTCCTACATTCAGGTATAAAAGAGAGCAGCTTAAGAACAAACCCATTCCAAGCTATTTCAGCATGTTATTTGAAAAAGTGAGTTTAAACATTCAGCCCAACAGATTACTAAAAAAAGTTTTTTTTTTCAAAGTTCCATGTCTGCTCTTCAACTTGTAGTGAGAACATTTTTTATTTATCCAACCACCACCAACTGTCTATTTATTTGCAAACATTTGCAGCACACCTACTAAGCTCCAACGGGAATGAGGTATGTTTCTCATTAAGAGTTCACAGGTGAATTGATGGTGGGCTACCCAAGGGAAATACAAAATGTAAAAGACATAAATAACAATAATAATAAAAAAAAGAGCTCACAGTGTAATAAGGGAGACAAAAAAATGGTAACAGCTAGCAGATAATGTGGTATTATTAGCAGAAAAAGAGTGGGAAGTGCTTGGTATAGAAGTGACTGAATCTAGGGTTTTGTATTTCATGGTAAAGTGATGATGAAACACTGAAAGAAATGGTGTACTCTATGAAGTACAAAGTCTGCCTAGCGATAGATGGAAGATGGAATAATGTTTAGTAAGAGTGAACATGGTAAACCAAATTTGAAAGCTTATTATGAGAGCTCAGATAAGATAGGAGAGAAAAGGCAGAATTAATAAAGAGAAAAACATGGAATTAATATTTATTGAGCCTTTACTATATACCCAGCTCTCCAACTCTGTCCTAAATTATATATATATTTATTTACTTGCAGAGATAATATTTGTTTTGTTTCTCTATATTCTACATGAGTGACACCATTTCTGTCTGTGTGTGTGTGTGTGTGTGTGTGTTATAATTTTCACAGCAGTTTAAATCAAAACTGTTGGTACAATTACAACACTTTGCACTGTTGGTACAATTACAACAGTTTAATATTGACATATAATATTGACAAACCCAGATGATTAGGAACTATAATTGATATATATCTGTATCTATATATATATCAGTATAGCAATTTTAAAAGAGCAATGACAGATGGTCATTTAAGCAATGAAATTTATTGACTAACCAAAATCATGAAAACTATATGGTGTTTTGGAAAAAAATTAAGTGGACCTTTATGAAGAATAATAATCACTGTCTAAGAGAAGGGGGAAGAGGTGATCAAGTTAATCAGAAAATATTATTGAAGAATTAAAAGGTAATTCCTTCCAGGATTTTGGGTCAATGTGCTTGTTTAACTTGTCAAAATTTAATTAAATTATGTAAGTCATACCTTACACACCTGGATCTATAAACACCAAAAAATGTAATGGAGGAGAATTACAGTAAATATGGTACAGAGGATTCTATGCCATTGTGTGCCTTATACTCCTTTATGCTTGAGCAATGAGTGAGATGTCAATACAATTACAATAGGAAAAAAGTAATGTGAGGAAAATATTCTTAAAATACAGATACTCACTGGCATAGTCACAGCTAGTATTCAGCTTGCTGTGTGTGTGTGTGGGGGGTGTGTGTTTAATCTTGATTTTTGGCCTTTGAAGAAAGAGATTAAATTGAAGGGATAAAATAAAGATCAGAAAATATATTTATATTGTAGAGAATCTAAGCATAGTATATACTACCTACCTATCCCAGCTCCTATCACTGATTCTTTCACTCTATTTACCCCTTGGTTGGTAGTTAGGTAGGTAGGCAGGAAGGTAGGTAGATAGGTAGATAGACAGACAGACACATAGACAGATAAATAGATAGACAGATAAACAGATGGCTGTTTGGATGGGTGGGCGGGTGGATGGATGGATGGGGGAGATTGAGATATAGACGTAGACAATATATCACACCCCACACAAATGTTAGAAAGTAATTTCCATGAGAAACCTGTTTTGCTGTGTTCAAGATTGTGCCCTCCCTCCAGTAGTGAAAATAGTGTCTGATTTATACCAGATATTCAATCAATATACATTTAACGGTGAATAAGATAACTGTGCATATTATTTCATTGCATATTCAGGAAAGGAAATCATATTTTTTCTATTTATACCTGATTAAACTAAACTACAGAAAGGTTGCATTACTTGCTCAAGATCTCCAAATGGAGGCGCTAATTTTTAAAGACAAGTTCAGTTAGTCTAAAGCACTTATTTGTTGTTTTATGAAGAATTATCTTCTCAAATGTTAAACAACCATGTCCCATTTGACTTTTCTTTTTTTAATGCTTTTTAAAAAATTGTATATATATGTATGTGTGTGTGTGTATATATATATATATATATAAAAGGTTTATTTATGCATACAAGCTGGGCTATAGGCCAGAGGTGTGGGGGGTGAGAGGATTCAACAGTGACAGAGTGGGGAGCAGAACAGGTGGATCTACTGAAATCCACTGCTGAGGGGAGCAGCAGGGAGACAGGAGAGGTCTGCTGTGCCATGTGGGAATCTCCCTGGCCAGGATCGAATTCATGCTGCAGTGTCTCTGGATAGCTTCATAGTGCTGCAACTTAACCCGTTACACCATCAGGGAGGCCTCTGTTTTAAAATTATCTTTTGAAGCAAGGATGGCTTACAATATTGTACATGATTTAGGGTTCTAGGTTCACACCATCTTCAAATGTATGTAATCACATCACACCCACCACCAAAGTCCCAGTAATTCCCACCACAGCCCAATGCTTTCCCCTCCCTTTGTTCCCTCCTCCGCACCTTCCCCTTCATGTAGCCTCATGAAATCAGCCTTGGAGTTTGTTTTGGCTTAATTTTGTCTCTTCCTTTGTTTTCTTTCTCGGTATTCCACACATATCTGATATCACCCAGTATTTGTCTTTCTGCTTCTAAATTATTTGATTTAGCATTATCCCAGCCTGTTGGAATTCTCTTATGTCTATAAGGGGTGTATCGCTACCAAACTCTTTTCGTATTTATCATAACTATTTAAAACAACCGATGATTTTTTTTAAATATGTATTTTTTTATCGTTATTTATATCTTTTACATTTTGTATTCCCCTTGGGTAACCCACCACCAGTTCACCCGTGATCCATCTCCGTGAGCCCTTGTGTCCTTTTCTACTCCATTTTGTGCCCTTATCCTCCCCTCCCCCAAAAAATAAAACAATGAATTTTGAATTTGCGCAAATCCAATATTGTTCGTTAGCATGCTCATAGAAAACATAATTAAGTGATAAGAAATAGTGATCTGAGTATTTTTTATGGTCATTATAAACATGCTGGGATAGTCAGTTTTTTTTAATTATCTCATATGTAAGACCAAAGTAAAATTCTTGGTTAGTTTTTCTTGGATATTGTACAACAAAAACCACTCCTAGGCTGATAAATATCCTCATGTATGAGCTCTTTTGATAACCACCAAACTGGATGCCCAAGTAAATCTACATAAATCATCTTAATTTAACCAAACTGCTGTGATACTAATTACTTTAACTGAATAGGTTTTAAAACCATTGGTCTATAGATTCAGAAAGCTCTAGGGAATGAATCTGATGGATCAATGTATAATTTATTTTGCAACTATAGACATGAACAGAGTTTCTAAAAACTATAATTATATACTTAGATCCCCCCCTGAATTCTTAAAATAATTCCATTTTAGTAACAGTTATCATAAACTAACACTTTTCTAACATAACTAACACTTTTTCTATCATAAACTAACACATAAACTAACACTTGCATCACATTTGTTAGTGGGACTGCTATTTTATTAGAAGAAAGCAGAAGAGGTAAAACTGTATGGTGAGTGCATACAATTAAAAGGCTTTAAGTATGCTTCCTTATTGTTCAAATAAAAGAAAAGATATATTTTCATTTGTTCTATGTCTAATGTCTCACAAGTACTTTCCGAGAGCCACTAAAGAATACTTTATTCCATTAGTTTATATTATGCAGCTGCCTCTCTACAGATTATTTTTTATTATCATCCATTAATTCTGGTAGGGATTCTCTGCCTTTATTGAGAGTTTAGCTTTTCCTTTTCACTGAAGTCACACCAGTCACTGAGCACATGTATGTGTACACACACATGCATAAGCTTCTATCTGTGTTCTCTTCTCTCCCCCTCCCCTTCTCTTTCTTTCTTGCTCATTATCGGATCTCAATTATGTCCGTCTTCCTCCCTGGGATATTTTGCTAATGTGTAAACGATTGTTAGTATTCGTGGTGATTGACACCATAATTGGTAAACATTCACAGCCTGAACTTTGTTGTGTAAGTAAACATGTTTCTGTCTCCATTTTAAAATCTATTATAATAAAATACATGCTGAATTTTATTTGATATCATTTTAGTTCACTGTGTAGTAAATGTAATTATTTTAACTAAGAGTTTGTTTATTTATGGAACTCTTGGGTTAAATCCAATTTTAGCTAAAAAAAAAAAAATGTGGGTTTATTTCTTTTCCTGCCTAAATTCTGCTTACATTTTCAGGAAGGAGGTACCTGCTTCCTTCCTCCCATGTTTAAGAATATTTGAATCCCAAGGAATATTTTTGTTGTTACTGCTGTTTTATTTTAATGTGATGCATAAGCTGGTGATAATGCTGTGCCATTTGAAATATCACAGGATTTGACATCCCATAAATTGCTCTAAGGCCACTTGCTGGTTATTTTACCTCTTTGAGACTTGACTTTTTCATCTGTAAAAAGCAGATAATAAAAATAACCTATCTCAAAGGACCATTGCAAGAATTTAATTAGATAATTGAGAGAAACAGTTAATATAGTATCTGGTCTGTGGCTCACATCTCTACCTTTCTGTTTGATTGTTGAGATCTATAACTTTTCAAAACAAATATAATAATCACCAAAAAATCAGATAGTACTGAAGGCCATTGGTGTTTATTAAAATTCAGATTATTCTCTTTAACTAAAAGAGTGAATAGGTTTATTTTCTAGAATTTTCATGGGTGATTCAGATATATGAATTTCTAGTTCAAAAAACTAGGATGCTAATTATTTATACTTTCAGCACCTTACCATTTTTTCCCCCATGTCAAAAAAATTACTACCCTTCAAAAGTTGCTGTTTTACCTAGTCTAGTTTATAAATCTTTTCCTTCCATTTATCCATCGTAAATATTAGAAAGGGAAATTAGGTGGCAGAGGGAACAGAAATAAAAGATGTGGCTCCATTTTCCTAATTTACCTAAGAAACAGAAATAAAGGAATGGGGGGAAAAAACACAGAGCAGAGTAAATTTAACTCTCCCTCGAGCTCTAAAAGAGTTCATTCCTTACAGATCTGGTACAATAGTACCTCTTTTATCCCCTTTTCTCATTTTCTTCTGGAAGCACAAAAATGTATGCTTAGCTCCAGGGGAGAATGACTTTGCTCAAGCTGGCAGTCTGCACAGCTGTCTGCTCCAATACATTTCTACACCTATTTCAGAGACAGAATCCTGTGCATTTCATGGATATGTGAATGGGTAGTTTCAAAATTCCTTTCAAGACAGCTTTACAAGCCCCTCAACTCTGCATAAGCCCTCAGAGGGTTTCCTTCTCCAAGTTTACAAAAGCCCTGGTCTCTGAGCTTTGAGAGAGGGAATCTGCTACCATATCCTGTGTGTGTGTGTGTGTGTGTGTGTGTCCCTGATCCTATTAAATTGATTCTAAGAACTAAAACTTAGATGTAAAACACGTAATGAATGAATGAATGATCGGAAAGTTTTATTTATATTTTCTTTATTGGATTATTAGTTATTTCCCTTTGGTGATATATGCCACAGTATCTTTTCCTAGAGAACACTTCTCTCTGTTTTATTTCTTGTATGCTTATTTTAGAATACTAAAAATGAAAAACATGTACACAGTATTCCCCCACCCCCTTTCAGAAATGATGTCTATTCCTTTTGTCTTTTAAAACGAAAATTAAAGAAAAGGGTTCTAATTTTAGGAAGTGTTCTGTACTGGATGGACACTGAACTCGATTACACCGAAGCCTGAGCCTCGTGCCCGTGAATAATTAAGAATAGACTAATTTATAGATCAACATCATCACCGTCACGCTGCTTGTGCAAAAGTAAATGTATCATAGCAGGAGACAATGTCAGCTCTAATTTGATAGCCATGTAAATCTGTGCCTCTGTGATCACTTCCCTTAAAAATATAATGTCCGCAACCACCAAAAACCGCCTGCTCTTTCTAAGCTGACAGTTTTTCTGTCTAGTTTCATTCATTTAGCCACAATAACCTTCACTCTGCTTCGAGGCTGCCCCGAGGCATCCTATCTCCGCTGCTTCAGGAAGTCTTGATGCAGCATGTAAGCAGCAAGTATTGCAGTCTCACAGAGGCCCTGCGAAGGCCGCTGCAGGTGATTGGATGCACCAGACAGCAGTACCTATAGGAAGGGCTCGAATTCCAGCCCCTCTCCAAAATGTGTGTGCCTGAAGCCAGAACCCAATTTGCTCCCCCTAGGACCACCTTTGTGCAAAAGCCCTTTTCTCCTAGCTTGAGTAGAACTGTTGTTGGCACCCCAAAATTAGCAATAGCATTCCATCTCTTAGGGTACAAGATGCACTTGCTGAAAAAACTCCGCTCTGTAGCTTTTGTAAGTGAGTCAAATCTCTCCCTTCACTGAAATCATCATCTTTTCTTGAAGCTGAATTCAGAGTTTCAGTTTGCCTACATTTGAATGAGTTATGTGAAGGAAAGATGTTGCACATTTAGATTTAATTCTTTATTTTTAACTAGCATCGTTAAGTGTCGGAAAAATTGTAAGCACCCAGGTTTCAGGACTGTCTGCAATTCGGGTTGCTATATAAAATGTTTTCTATTTAATGAGCTCTGCATCCCATTGACTGTCGAACTATACATCAATTGCCTGCCCCTTCCTTTCAACATTCAAACTGTTTAGCTCCCACTAATAGGTACATTAAAAAGAATCTTGCTACAAATATGAAGGCAGACATCATAGCTATATGCATTTCTGCCTATGCTCACACTTTTTTAAAAGCTCCTAAGAGAAATCTTCGCAAAGATAAACTGTAACCCTTTTTGTGCAGTGTTTGCTAATGGAGAAAGACATGAGGTGCCTTTTTTCTGTATATAGCTGAACTAGAGCATCAGAATGCTATCGACCATGAAAAAAAAATAGAGGGGGTTGGAATAATCACTATATCATTATGAGCATAAGCTTTTGATGACTCATTCAGCTTCCGTTTGTCTTTGAGTGCTTCCGTTACAAAAAATATGAAAATAACACTTAAAATCAGAAATTTAATCATAATATTATCAGCAGTTCTTTGAAAACAATGGTGATATTGAAGAGAGAAAATGTGCTAAATGAGGTTTGAAACATTACAAAGGTAATTTAAACTCAAACAAAAATCTCAAAAGAAGTATTTAGAAATATATGTTTCATTTTCATGTATTTGAAATGGTTTTGAGTATTTTATCTCTTTATCATGGAGGAGGAAGTATTTGAACTCCAAGATAAAATTCACCTAGACTGTTTGTTTGAAAGAGTAAAGAAAGAATAAAAGGAAGGAAAAAAAATGAGGAAGAGGAAGAAAAGCATTCTGCTGAAGAGACTCTTTAAAAATGTTTGCTACTTAACTTTCTCACAAGGAATCTAAAATAATCTTGCTTTTATATTATTTTCAACATATTATTGAAAATACATTTTTCTGAATTAGTATAATGATGGCTTCAATAATGAACTGTCTGTACAAGAAAACATGAATTGTGTGGCACCTTCTTGAGACACATCTTGAGAAAAATATTGAGACAAATGCTAATACTTAAAGCTTATTTCAGAAAATTTTCTTTAAGTTCTTGGTTTGCTTCAAACGGTAAGTTTGAAAGCAGTGGCCAATCATTCTTATCTCTTCAAATAGACTATGAGTTTCATCCATAAGTGTCCCTACTTAGTTAGTTATCCTTTGTGGGAAATACAGAAAGAAGAAATAGTCAACATCTGTATTCTATGAGTAAATAAGTATCATTTTATCAGTTTATCAAAAATAATATATTGAAATACAACCCATAACTATTTACATATTTAAGTATCTTTTTAAAAAAAGATTTATTTATTTATGCATACAAGAACTGGGATGTAGGCCAGAGGTGTGGGGTGGTAAAAGGATTCACCAGAGACAGAGTGGGGAGAAGAACAGGCAGATCGACTGAAGTACACTGCTGAGGGGAGCAGCGGGTGAGGCAGGAGAGGTCTGTTGCACCGTGTGGGAATCTCCCTGGCCAGGTATCGAACTCATGCTGCAGTGCTCTGGGTAGCTTCAGAGTGCTGAGCTTAAACCATTGCAGTCACTTTTGTTTTTTTTTAAAGATTTATTTATTTATGCATACAAGCTGGGGTACAGGCCAGAGGCGAGGGGCAGCGAGAGGGTTCACCAGAGACAGAATGAGGAACAGAACAGGCAGATCGTCAGAAATATACTGCTGAGGGGAGCAGCGGGCGAGGCAGGAGAGGTCTGCTGCGCCATGTGGGAATCTCCCTGGCCAGGCATTGAACTCATTTTGCCACTGCTGACAGCTCCACAGTGCAGCTCTTAACCACTGTGCCACCAGGGAGGCCTACACAGTCACTTTTAAATCTCTCTCTCTTCCTCGCTCTCTCTCTGCCCCTCCCCCCTTCTCTCTCCCCCCCTTCTCTCTCTTGCGTGCATATATTCACATACTTTCCTCTTTATTCTCTCATAGTTTCTCTTTATTGTAAATGTTATTGATCTGGGAAAATATTTAATTGTTTCACACAAATGACTAATGAAAATGTAATTATAAAAATTTTTAGTGGCATGAAGCTATTTAGATTTAGTTTGCATAAAATAATTTAAAGTATCTATAATATAAATAAAATGAAATGTTCTGTGTTCGCTAAACCATTGATACTTAGTATATGAATGTGGGATACTATCTTTTGGACTTTGTGGCTTTTTAGAAGAGGAGTGTGGATTATACTTTCTAAAAGTTTTATTGTGGAATTTGAAAAAAGTATTGTTCCATAAATAAATATCACATGAGAGAACAATAAATGTTAATGTCAGTAAAATGCATCATATTAAGTGACATTATCCCCAAAATGGTGGAGTGTTAGTTCTCTTAATATATAGAAGTCCAGACTTTGTCATTATACTTAAATTCTCTTGCAGCTACATATATCAATACTCATGTTATTTTCACAAAGGAAAAAAAATGACAGTTATGTGAGTAACTCATGAAGCATGTAAGCTAATGATTTCCTTCATTCTGCATGAATTGGTTAAGCAATTTTGCTGTATAAACATCACCTTCAGTGTAATTTGATACCTTTCAAATGGCTTCTGCAGTCAAAAAAATGTCTTGAATTATGTCATGTATGTTACTAATATCGCTTCCCTGCAAGGTTGAGTAAACAGAAAATAAAATGAAAACATCTGCAGAAAGGGATCCCGGTGTGAAATATTGCCATAACATTTCATTGCAATCAGAATCACTGTTTATTTTCAATATTAAGACCTGTAGTAGGTAAGACCACTGGCTGAAAATTAAAAGCTAATCTATGGAAAATTGTGGCCAAGGGCTGTGTATTCTGCATTTGAACATTTGTTAAATAAATCATGCAACAGAAGAAAGAACCCAAGCCCTTTCAGAAATCCTTTGACTTTATTTACACCCTGGTGCCTGACCAGCGGGCTGCTCCTGCTGGTCTCAAGGTGGAGCTTCTTGGGCATCCTGAGCCCAGAGAAAGCAACTGTCCAGCCTACCACACCCTTCTCACTTGCTTAGCCCATGCCAGCCCACTCACAGGTCATTGTTTTTAAAGAGCTTGGCAATTCTCTTAGCAGCAAAGCTGAAATGATATTATCCAATTCCATGTGTTTTGTAAAGTCCTACTCATTTTTGATTTTTGGATTTCTTTTTTCACAATAAAACTGTTAGAAAACCTGTTCAATTCACGCTGCAATTTCATGAATTACCTTCTCAGGATTTCATTATAAATCTGTTTTAGAGTACTACTGCAGAGACTGAGGTGTTTTGAAATCACAAATAGGGACATGGCAGATGAAATGCTGTGTGTCCAAAGGACGTGGTCCGCAGTATGCCCCCGAGTTTTCCTCTGGCTCCTCCGAGCTTCTGCTTCTTGCTTTATTAATATCAGTCAGGGTTATTCCATTGTTATAATAAAACGAAATGCTTCTGCCCTGGAAAAGAATTGCACCTCAGGTGTTATGTCAGACCAAACCCATGTGCAAATTACAGAATTCAGTAAAGACTAGTTTGTGATTAACAGCAAGGGGACATGAGATCCTGTTTGATGTTAAGATGGGGTGAGCTTATGGAGCGATGAGACTTTGTTGCTTCAACATCATTTTTTACGGATTGAAACATTTACATTATGGCAAATTCATGGGACAATAAATGTAGAGCAAATGTGTCTGAGATTTCATTTTCCATTTTAAAGTCAGACTTAGCAAAGTTTGTTTTATGTCCCTGCTTCCACCTGATTCATTGTGGGTTTTTGTTTGTTTGTTTGTTTCCCTAGTATATGCATTTAAATGGAATCTGAATTGTAGGAGGCCAGCTCCGACCGAGGTTGGGTTCCCGGGGATGGTGGAGAAAGCCTCGGAGGTGGTGGGGGCGAGTTCCGTGCAGAAAAGGGGGTGGGGAGTGGGAGACAGCACACACCAGAGAGTGTGATCAGGCCGTTCCACTTTATTTCTTGAGAACAGGGTTTTTAAAGCATAACTATAAAGAAAAAAAACCACAGACAATGGCAGGGTGATTACAGATATTCAGATGCATAATCAATTATGTACTTTGAGGAGAATCAAGGAACTTTGGAAAAATGTCTCTTGTCTGATGTAAATTCCAGCAAGGTACAGGACATAATCTTCAACCTTTGCCCTAGGCCTAGGGTGGAGGCTGCTGTCTCCATACCTATTGTCTGAAACCAAGACCATAATAAAAGAAACATCTTTATGCTAATCTCTGGAGGAAATAATCTAAGGAACTATACACTAATTTTTGAGGCAAGGAAGGGAAATAGGGGAAGGGATTAGATGTTCTTTGTTTCAAACATTAACCCTTGACCGGGCAAGGACACTTCACTGTCAGAAGGACATCTCGCTGCCAGGATCTAATGAGTAAGGCCAATGCATGCAGGCATGGTGGAGAAACTTAGTTATTGTTCTTGCCTGAAATTATACTTAATTTATTTGCAAGAAGAAATATCGCATCCTGACTTATGGGAACACTTCCTTGAAGGCTTGCCACCCATAAAGTGACCTTTTCAAAACAATATGGGGTGTCTAGGCTACGACACTGAATTATTAAGGTTATAGAAGTGTCTATCTGCACAAGACCTTCACATCAATCTGACCTTGCGTTAATTTGTATGGGGTTATAACCTGGCTTCTCTTGGGTTAAGGTGACAGCAATATTAGTATTGCTGGATTGTTGGAACTTGTCACTTAAGTGTAGCAGACTGTACAAGAGAGGATGTCTGATCCTTTACCCACTGTTGTTTCGGAAGAGATACAAAACCAAGTTCCATGTTAGTGTAGCTTCTTAAATTTTTGCTGAACAAGTAAAGCAATGAATTCATTCATGACTTTATTTCTGATAAAGACAATCTGAGTAATTCATAGTAAGTGTAATGTTATAAATGTACTGGCGTTTAGATTAAGAAACTCATTAATCTTTATTTGGTCTGTTTTTTTTTTCCCCCCCCCCCAATGACTTAGAACATCCGGGTCAGAAAAGTAAGATGATCTGGTCAGGATCCCAGGGGCAGACAAAGATTAAACTAAAATTAAGGATTTTGACTCACAGTCCAAAGTATTTTCTTTCCATCCTATCGATTTGTCTTTTCTAAAATAGTTTGAAATTATTTCAGTGTTGATGATTATTGTGAAAAAGCTAGCTGAAAGTGATAGTTTCTAGTCTTGGGCTTATTGGAGATATGCAGTATTTTTGAACAAATGTGTGTTTTATAGTCTCTCTGGATTCCATTCATTTGTCCATTCAGTGAATGATTATTGAACAATGTCATGGGCCAGGCCCAGATCCAAGGACTAGGATGTCATAAAGAACACAACAAACACGACCTGCCCTCATCCTGTCAAACAGTAGCATGGTGGTGAAAAGGATGAGTCAAATCCAGAATTCATCCTTTGCCTTAGGAAGATGATAAAGGTTAAATGAAGTAAGGTCAATAATATTACATATCTAGATAGCTAGAGGTAACCCATGACTGATTATCTTTATCTTGATGATTTTTAGCATCAAGACCACATTGAAAATATAGGTTTTATTGATAAGCAAATTACAAAATATTCAGAGAGCATAAAATATAATTAATTACCAAATTCCAACATTTTCAGTTATCATGTTACTGTAATCAATCTTTGATTCTCTGTATTATTTAAATGATCACAGGAAAAAATGAAGTTTGAGTCAGAAAATTCTTATTTTCTATTATGACTTTACTATTTTGATAGACTTATTTTTTAAATCTTATCTGAAGTGTCAATAAGTATAGGTGGGCAGTCTCCATCTGCAAGTTAGATTGTCTTTCATTTATTTTTTGATGGTTATTCAAATAGAGTAACATAGTTTAAAGGTAAAATTATCATCAACATTATATGCTTACATGTGTATTTCACAGACCACTGCAATATGTAGGACTAAAAAGAAAAATTGGCAATTATTATCACATTCATTTGTTATTATTCTCAAGTAGTTTTTTTATTAAGATAATTTTCAGATATATATAAAATCACCACTTTCAGACCAATAACATAAAATGTACCACACTAGAATATTTTTATCTTGACATAAAAAGTAGTATTACAGTTTTGTACTTAAACAAAAGTAGCTGAAATTAGTAAATTCACTGAAATAATAGTAAACTAGTTGAAAATACTAAATTAGTAAAAGTTTACTATTTGAGAAATTTGTCTTTCGTGTGTTACAGCAGAATCTGTGCTGAAAGATTCTGTTTCTCACACTTTTTTTAAACCAGCAAACCTTATATGAAATAAATAATGGTATTAAACATAGCATACAAAGAGAGATTTAAATTTTAGTACAGATTAACAAACATCTATTATATAGATTAAATATGTAGATTAGATAGGTTAAATAGATGTATATAATAGAAAATGTATAATCTATACTATATTTAGTATAGATTAATGAACAATTAGCCAGGCAAAATATTGAGGCTGAGCCCAATTATAAACAGTACAGTAACTCATATACTTTTCACACATACCCCTAAGATTCAGGCTTCCTCAAAGCCATCAGGAGAGTATGTCAAAGTTCATTAGAACTGAGGAATTGACTTAATTTTATATTTTTGCTTCTCTCATAATATTCTGTAGCTACGAAATAAGTCACTAGCAATCACTGAAAGTCTTGATTACCTAATATTTCTACATAAATACTATTACTGTATGTTCAGTCCCTGCCTCTGAACATTAAGAAAAGTATGAAAATGAAGCAACAATTACATCATGCATTCTCTTCATGCACTTCCAAATTATCTTTGACAGTTTCTAGCAGAAAATTTAGAATGCTGAAGAAAGAAAAATTTCCTGTACACTTCTCAAAAAGTAAATCTGAATACATTTGTATAAATAAAGATGTATCTGGTTAGTTCAAATGAAATTGACTACTTTTGTAATGCAATGCATTTTATTATCTAGCAAACCTCTCATACTAGCCAATGATCGAACAAGCAGGAAATTTTTATTGCATCTCCAACTTTATCTATTTCATTGCAATGAATCATAGGTGGAAGAGTAATCAAGACAAACACAGTTTTATTGCTTATTTATCACAAGAATTTAAGGGGAAGTAAGTGCAGCATCCTGGTTTATCATCTGCCAAACCATCTTCTCAAACTTGCATTGCAAGTCCTTCAGCATTTGCTCCTGGGACCACCAGTCATTCGGTTTAGGCATTAAATACCTGTGTAGTGTATGTCTTAGTACTGGATGATAACTTGTGATACATTTTAAGTATAAAACAGTAAGGTTTGCTGTAGAAGTAATAACATCGTTCACTATGAAGACTGCATATTAACTGTAAATACCTCTGGCTCACACACCTTGTACTCACTGCTTCAAAAACATTCAATGAAACTCGGACTGAACATCAGTATTTAATTTTTCCCATGCTAAATTTCAGACTCCTCGTTGAGGTTCAGCTGCGAGGAGTTTGAAAGGAATATGAGATTTTTTATTGTCTTGTAATGGAGAAAGGCGACCACAGGATTTCACAGCGCGAACTCTGGCGCCCTCATCACATTAAAGGTGTACAAGCTCTCCCCCGTGGCCAAAAGGTACTTTCTAAAGTGAATGGCTTTGTTTTTTTCTTTCACTGTAATAAAGTCAAAGCCAAATGGATGAGTATTTTAATGTCCTTTTGCCTGTAACTACTATTTTAGATCATGAAACAAATTGTCTCTTTGCAAATAATATACATTGCATTAGGGGAATAGATGTTTTTTCTCATCACATCTATGATGACGTCTTGTGTTCTATAGGAGTAAAATCTGACATAGTTCATCACTGCTATGAATATGTTTTTAATTTCCTGGCCTTGCCCACTATTGGCTTTCCGAAGTATAACTATTTTTCCTTAACTTTTATTCAGTTGTGTTGCTTTAATTCTCCCCCAAAGACTTTTAGCATTTTATGAAACTTCACATTTTGACCTGTAAATCATCAATCTTACAAGCTTTAATTTGGGAGAAAAAAATGACATAGAGCTGAAAACTGACTTTCTGAACCAAAATTACTCTCTTAACATATATTTTTAAAGAGGAAAATTACTATGACAGGTTGATTGCAATTTAAAACATCATTTTTGGTGGATTACAAGTATTTTAAGGTTAATAATTTCCATAATCATTTTTTCTGCCTATAAAAATGCTTCAAATTTAATTTAAAATAACATCTGTATTAATTTTTATCATTTAGAATGAAAGTTGATTGTTTCTAGAGCTTGTAATTCTCTGAAGTGTTGCATATCAAACTGTGCTCTCCACAGAATTTAAATCATAAAATAAAATGTGCATGTTTTCCCCTGCAGGAATTCTCTTTGAAACAAACCCATCTTTAATTCTTGTCAGAATGCACCATTAATAATTTATTAATGTTTATTGTCATTTATACCTTACACCTTAATACACCTTAAGCTGTTTTAAATATGTATAAATTATAATTTGAATGTCATTTCATACAGCTTCTCCAGTGCTTGATTCATGGGTTATAAATTTGAATAAGATCCTCACTATATTGGGCCTTGTAGGATATTATTTGTAGGAACAGGGTTTTAGTAGGAGAAACTGAAGTCAAACTAGTAAGTGCATAATTATGGTAGCTTGTGCCGTTCTGTGATTGTGAGGCTGCCCTTTTGCTTAAATTAAAATATGTCAGTCTTTGAAATATTTGGGGACTACTAGAATAAGTGATTCTGGGTACACTTCCAAGTGATTTTAGTTTCAGTTTGAGAGATCGTATAAAATTCAATACAATCATTGCAATCAGTATTGACAATAACTTTTGCAAGGAAAGGATCTTTGGGTCAGAGTTAATTTCAAAAGGTTATGGTATTGTCAAGTCTACAAAATTGGGAGATGGAAATGTATATTAAATGTATGACATTTTGTCAGCTCCTAAAATGGCAAATGGTTAGCTATAGAATGAATGCAAATAACACTTCCTCTCTCTTTTGAAGTGACACTGCCAGACATCAGAATACCATTCAAACAGGAGAGTGCTGGGGTTAAGAAATTATTTTTGCAATCTATTCCTAAATTACAGCGCAAACTGCGCCATTCAGTGTATTTCAGGCCTGAAGAATTTATCAACAGAAAATAGTACCAGACAAATATAGACATGTGTGTATACTTATTGCATCCATTATAGTGATATATATGTATAAATGTCTGTGTATTTTCCATATTATTTTCTACACACACACACACACACACACACACACAATGTTCTGAATTCCTTTTGAATGCTTGCTGCTTGTTACTTACAAAATTAGGACCATCTGCTCTATTACTTCCAACGTCTTAGATTGTGGCTCTCTGTGATCCAATTGCAAATCATTAAGCAGCCTAATAGAAGAATAAGTATATGCTATACTTGTAAAAGAGCTTCAAAAATGTTACATAGCTATAAGACTCTGAAGAAGTAATGCATCAGTGAATTTTAACTTCAAAAATCCTTTTGTCAGTGTTGCTCAAACTTTTACTTGTAAACAAAATTCATTCTTAAAGGTAAAGAAAAAATTAGAGAAGCCCTAAAATATAACTTTAATGCCCTAAAATATACATATTTTGAAAATAGTGACATAAAATTAATATACTTAAATCATCCAATAATAAAATGAGCAGTATTGCTGCTCTAAACTACTACTACTCAGTGGATAAGATTTTAGAATTAAATATTAAACTACAAAGTACATAAATTCCTTTGTCATTGCCTTCCAAAATAATTTGTCAATGGTATAAATTTAGTGGTTTACAAAATAGTGCTGAATCTTGAATTTGCTTCCCCTTTAAATTGTGTAAATTTAAAAGATGCTTGCAGGGTTATTTTTTTAAGCAATTCAAGATGCAATAGAAATTTTAACCTTGGTTTAACTTGAAGCTTGTTTTTTTTTTTAATTTATTCCATGTTCAAATACTCTTGGGTATATATTTGCATGCAGTGTATCTCAAATTTATGCATAGTTTATAAAAATGTAGTTGTAGCTATGTTGTTTTATGTGTTTTCTTGTCTTCATCATGATAATGCTACATGCTTCATTCATATGTCTTCTTTTCCACATTCTGATGGCCACATTGCTGTTACCTCTTTATTCTAAAAAGGTATATAAAAGGTGATCATAAGATCGAATAAATTATCAATCAGTAATGAAAATTAAAGAACCAAATACACATACAATAAGATAACTTTTTGCTGTCTGGGGTATTGAGATGCCAAGTGAGGGTAGCTTACATGCTGTTTCTTTCCTACAGATTTACTCAGATCTTTGCCGCCATCTTGCAAATGCAAGATCAGGAGACATAGACAGCATCACTACAAATGTTAATGTATCAAAATTGCCTTGTCGCATCTCCTAATCTGCACAAGTGTCACTAGTGTGATTGAAATGGGAAAACAGAAATAGTTCTGTTTTTTTTTTTTAAAAAAACAAAAAAAAAAAAACCCAGTCATTATCTAATGATTACCATTGAGCACGAACAATAGATTTAAAATTCTGATTTCAATCAAAAAGGGGCTGGCCTTTTTTATTCCCAGCATCTCCACCCTGCCATCCCCTCTGTCATCAGAGCTGTTGCTCTGTCTGTTCAGGCATCTGTTAATACTAACCAATTATGGTCTTTTCCCTAAGCATTTGTGCTGTCCATTAGTAGTGACCATTATTTTTTTAACTTCTGTCACTGGATCTTATTATTCTCCATGATTTTAAGATTCTTACTATAATCCTGAATAGAAATTAGGACATACTAATTTATCTTCAGTAGCAATAACTCTAACCTGAAGTCTGGTTCTCATTCAGAGCAAAGATTGAAATATGAAGTTGTTGTTTAATTTCCTGATTTTTCTTTTCTTTTTTATTTTTTAAGATTTATTTTATTTATGCATACAAGCTGGGGTACAGGCCAGAGGTGTGGGGTGGCGAGAGGGCTCACCAGAGACAGAGCGGGTAGCACAACAGGCAGATCAGAAATACACTGCTGAGGGGAGCAGCGGGCGAGGCAGGAGAGGTCTGCTGCGCCATGTGGGAATCTCCCTGGCCAGGCATCAAACTGGTGTCACTGCTGCCAACAACTCCACAGCGCAGCACTTAACCGCTGTGCCACCGGGGAGGCCCCATTTCCAGATTTTTCTGCCCTCCAAATACGTCATGGAAAACCATGACGTCAGTGTGATGATATTAGAGCAACTTATAAAATTAATGTCAGATTATGAACATTTTGGTGAATAATAATGTAAAATAGGAGAAAATACATATATGTAGAACCTGCCTTTAGTCAAGTGCTTCTATGGTTAGCCCTGCAAGTCGAATTGCTTTCTCTTTTTCTTAGCATTCCCCTATGTAGTATTCTCTTAGCAGGAGTCAATGCATCTAGAAAGGAAGTGAGATGTGTTTCTTAAGGACATATGAAAAAGAGATTGATGAATTTAGGGGAAATATATGCTATGTAAAGAGTACATTGCAGTTTTCTTTTAACTTTGAAACTTGAAAAGGAATGCCTGGATTCCCCCATCATCCCTTGCTTCACTTTGAATGCACAGAGTGGGCATGGTTCACTAGCAACTAGGGTTTTCACAGCTTCAGCTATAGAACATCTACTGAACTTTAATATAAAGGCTCCCCAAAAGTCACATTCAAATTCCGAGGATAAATACTTTGCATTTCCTCTGAAGTTTAATTTGACTAGATCTTGATAAAAACAAATAAACAAAAAAAAAAAAAAAACTTTCCCTATGATTTGGGTGTTTGTTTGTTTGTTTGTTTGTTTTTAATAGCTTTGCAGTCATTTTGAGAAGGCAACCCTTAGGGATGAAATCTACTGTATTCTGCTTGTGAATCCACAGGTGTCATAAAAAATGACTAAAGATTGAACACATGCATTACAGAATTCATTCAATTAATGGAAATCAATATAAGTTTTTTACTTTGAATGTTAAATACTAATATAAAAGTCTGAATAAATATAAAACTAATGAAGAAACCTATACATTGTGGATTATTTGGGATTCATTTTGTTGATATGGGAACACTTTCAGATAATATTTGTCAACTAGATATACCTGTTCAGTATAGCACAACTATATCACACCTATCATAGGGAATTATAGCAGCCTTTTTTCTTTTTTAAAGATTTATTTATTTTTGCATACAAGCTGGGGTGCAGGCCAGAGGTGTGTGGTGGTGAGAAGGTTCACCAGAGACAGAGTGGGGAGCAGAACAGGCAGATGGATGGAAATACACTTCTGAGGGGAGCAGCAGGCACTGCAGGAGAGGTCTGCTGCGCCATGTGGAAATCTCCCCGGCTGGGCATCAAACTCACGCCCCTGCAGTCGCTGACAACTCCACAGCTCTGCCCTTAACCTGGTACGCCACCAGGGAGGCCCCTAGCAGCTTATTTTTAGTAGTTAAAAACATGTTTCTTAAACTGTGATTGTATTTTCATAAAGGCAAGAAAAGAGATTTGACTGACTTCTGAATCAACTTTTGGTAGTGGGAAAATTTATTCTTAAATTTGTCAAGAAATTTGTTTTTTGTCAGGTTGTAAAAACAGAGCGTCTTCCTTAGCCACTTACTGTTCCAACTCCTTGAAGAATAGCCTTTATCTATTCCTCCTTAATTATACTTAAATTTAAAGCACATTTTGATTGTTTTCTCAGATGTAGCATGAGGTGAAATAATTCGGGATAAGCACAATTTCACTGACTTAACAAATAGAATGTTATCCTTGAAGGCATGTTATTTTAAGTATATTACCACTGGGTGTATGTATGCCTATTCCCTCTATATAATTAAAATATATTAGATCTGCGTTACTGCATGGATATAACTTAGTTTTGTGATTCGAGCTCCTGGTCTTCAAGCAGCTTCAGTCAATGTGAAATCAAGGGTTGAAACAACTCTTCCAAGTTGTCTCTTGTGCTTATGGGCAGCCTTCAGTTTCTCACTTACTAGTGGCTAAAGGTCATGTCTCAGCTGGTGAGTTTCTCCATCAGTTACTTCCAACAGGGCAGCCAACAGCCCCCAGAGTGAGGATTTTGACGAGAAAGGGAGAGACAGGCAGAGATAAAGAAAAAGCAAAAGATGGATGCCACAATCTTTTAGTAACCTAATCTCAGAAACGACATCCTATATTTCAGTCGCTAGAAATGAGTGACTAGCTGTAGCCCATACTTACAAGGAACTGGAGGAGATTAGGTAGAAGCTCTAATATCAGAATATGGGCCCCTCCCTGGGAGAAGGGGTGCAGAGGCTACTTAATACACAAATCAAAACTCACTGGAGATGAATTCAGTTTTCTTAAACATATTAATAGTAATGTAACTCTGAAGGTAAACCCATCTCTAAGAGTTCTTTGTTTCTTTTACTGTTACTTGATTGTAAAGACAAGAGCACCAGTGCAAAGTAAAAATGCTACAGTGAACACTAGGTTTGCCGATCACTAGCTGTGTGCAAGTTACTTGATGTTTGTTTCCATTTATTATTCTCTCTATTGTAAAATATAAATAATAATAGTATTTACCGCAAAGCATTTTGAGAGGATTAAATGTCCTCATATATATAAACATTTGCAAAATGCTGATCATGGATTAGTCTCTCATTTAAGATATCTGTTTTTCATTATTTGTGGAAATCATAGAAAGTAGTGGTTGTACTGATATTAATAGTATTAGCAGCTTTACCTTGGAAAACTGTCACCATTCAGTTAATAAAATGGAGTGACGAGTAGTAAAAAGAATTAAAACAAAGGCTCCCAGGTACCTAACGTTTTATTAATGAGCTCCTTGAAAACAAACTGAACCTTTATTTCTAGAATATAAGACTTCATGATAGAAAAGAAAATACCCCATAAGATATTAGTTTTATGACAATTAACTGTCACCTACAACAAAACCCAGCTTGGTGACCAAATTCAGCTGTGAGTTTCATCTGTAGGCAAGAAAGCTTTATGCTGAAACGCCGTGCACAGGAGGCCGATCCTATAGAAAACCTGTGATTGGGAGATAATAACATTCCTCTCCACAGAGCTGAGTCTGTAACATCTATGTTAGCAGAGTGATACCTTAGAGGGAAAACAGAGGAACGGAAGTTTTATTTTTAGCTTTGACGACACTTAATGAGAAGTTGGTGATATTTTATTTCAGATCTAATAGCATGTAATTGATTAATTTTATTCTTCAACGTGAGCGATGTCTAAAGTGGTTGGGGACCTTCTGGGCAACACCTAAAACTTTGACTTAGCTACTGTTGATTAAAAAGCATTGTGTCTATCAGTTCTGATAACCAAAGTAAACCTTCACACTAAAAAAAAAACCCAAAAAACAAAAACTATCTTTCAGAACCAAGGGTTTAACTATTTTGTTTCTAAAGTATGATTCATCGTGAAATTGTGAATTCTATAGCATGTATTTTTTATTTTTATTTTTGGTCATTTGTTTCGTGTGTATTCATGAAACCTATAAAGACATTCTCCAATTGTCTCAGTGCATTGTTTAGCTAAGTGTTTGGAAAACAAAAACTGCAATGATCTACAATTTAAAGGAATTCTTTCAGCCTGTGAATTTACCATGAAATAATATAAACTTGTGGGTATGGAAATTCAGTTTTCACTCACATACCATTTTAACACTTTAAATGATTCATCGTGTCCACAGTTATTCTAAATCATCAATTTATCCCCTATCTGTGTTGAATCTAGGCCACATTTGGATTTATTTTTGGAGTAAATCTAACATTTTTACCTGCGTTTTCTTTTCTTCTCAAATCTAATTAAATACACAAAGAATATTAACTTTGGTTGATGAAGTGACTCTTTGCATTATTGTCTAATAAACTAACACAATGTGGCCAATGTACTGAGAATTCAAATTAGCACCATCATTAAAAGCAAAGGTCTAAAGAAAGGGAATCTGTCCGATTTCACTGAGAAGCAATTAAAAGTGAACTTGTTCACAGACAAATGGGTACAGTATTTACCTGCACAAAAATGGGATCCAATTCAGCATTATTTCATCGACTACCTCTAGCAATTTCTATAGCTTTATTGCTGCTGAATTGCTTGTCTCCATGGGTGTGTTTTATAGATTTTATGGTTAAATAAACACATAGTCATTACTGAGGTAGACAGAGTTGTAAATTGGTTCATTTCATAGTTAGGAATAACTTCAGACTGATTGTTAATAGAAATATTACTTCTCCTCAGTAGCTTTGAGAGTCTAATGGATACGAGTGTCTTGTAGGGGAGAGAGGACCTGCTATTGTTTTCCATCTTTATCAGTCTCTCCGCTTTCACACACACCATAAACATAACATACCTTGCAGCATGACTGTCCATGTTGAAAGAATGATCATTTCTTGCTTGAGCTCTTCAGCAGTTTTTGTTTTAATCCACCTTTCCATGTGCCTAAAGATCAAGACTCCTATAAAACACTGGATAAATCAGCCTTAATAGTAATGTTCGTAATTTCATTAAATCGAAAATAATCTTCCAAAGTTATTGTAGGTGAGCTAAGGAAACCACATACTACTTTTATAAAATATTCCTTGTTGGTCTATAGAGTCTTAGGTGCTTAGTGATATTATAACTGGCCAGGTAGTGATTTTTTGCTGTCTAGCAGGGCCAGAACTCTCGGGAGAGTTAAGGGAACTAGCTCTTCCCCGGTGCCATGGTCAAATTGATGGGACAATATAAGCACCTGCAGATAAGGTCTTGTCGCAAAGCTGTGCCATGAAGGAACCATTGGGGGAAGTTAGTTACGATGTTTCCATTTAGTCTTTGGTCGTATGACATCATCTTAAAATAATTTTAAAAAGTCACATATCAGAATATGAAATATACAATGTGGTGCTTTTTCCTAAAATATCTTTTTCCTAAAATATGAACAATTTGACATATTTGAAAAAGTTGCATTTAATGTATTTCATATTGACCAAATTGTATCACATATATGCTGACTAGGTTATCATCATTAATATATCACTATACATTGACAAAACTTTTCATCATTTACCTAAACGGTGATAGCGATAATATTAAATCTGTCTCTTAGTAGAACTGCAGCATGCTTGGAAATTAGTTATTTTATGGCAGTGGTTAGAAAGTATATTTAAACTGCATGGACTTTCTTCAGATTTGGGAATTTCTTTTTTCCCAAATGTACAAGTAAATATTATTTCTAGAAATGACCATGTCACTGAGAAAGTCACAATGCATGGATATTTATTTTGTTCACAAGCTCTGCGTAATTCCAATGATATGCTGTCAAATATGTAAATATGCTGTAATTAACTAAGAAGAAACTGCTATTTTGTAGCTGTGTTTTATCAAAGCACACCAGTTAACCTTTAAGCAGCCCTCTGAGGAGGTGAAAGTATTTGATCATCAGGTGGTGGAAGATGAAACAGAGACCCTCCCCCCTCCAACTCTTCCTCACCCCCCCCACCCCACCTCTTCCCTGTAAGGTCAGAGCCCCAAATCAAGTGTCTGGCTTCCCCCAGAGCCAAGACTCAAGCCTGTGTTCTTCCAGATCCTTTGTGGGCATTTGTAGGTGAGACTGTGTTTGATAGTTTCTGTGTTTGTCAAATACAAGAACATATTTGATAAAATGGACTTGACTCCAGTCATATGCAGAAGGCTGAACAAAGAAAATACTCAAAACTAGAATGAATAAAATATGCTAATCTTTCTCAATCACAGAGTTCCCTCAAGCAAATTAAAAATTTCATCAAGGACAGAATATCTTCATTTATGTCTGTCTGTCTGACTATCTAAATTTACATTTTTTTGAATTTTAAAGTGTGAATTGCAAACTCTTCTAAGTTCTGGATTAGGGTACACAGCTTAGAGAGTTTTAACTGGAAAGTCACATAGTCAAACACTGAGTCTGCGGCTGAAGCTGTTATTACAGACAGACACAAAAATGATGGGCCTCTGCATAGCATTTAACTAAGGTGAGCCCATTTATAAATGCTGTATTTCCATTGTGGATTACATCCCGAAAAATATACTTTGGGTAAGACATAGCAAATGGAAAATAGTTATAGATAGATTGTAGATTGATTATTACTCACAAAAATTGGATAAAATATCATGGATTTGCTTAATAATCTTGCTTTTTATAAATTTGTACACCATATATACTCTCTCTCTATATATATATAATTTTCCAATGACTCAATTTTTTACTTCAACCCCTATTTTTATTTTTTAACAAGAGATTTTAATTTTTTGAATGTTTTGCTTGTGTGGATTCTTTGTTTCAACGATTGCCTTAGGAATGTTGCTTAGAATATAACACTAACTTTTTCACATCTAACTGTGGGGTCAGGTCAGACATTTCTCTCCCTGTTAACACAGTGCCCCATAATAGTCTGTGTGATTTCCATGAAGGAAAAAAACTAGAAGTCTGAAGCATGAAACAACATCACTGGCAAATAAAAAGGGAAGAAAGAAAAGGAGAGGGAAGGAGAAGGGAAGATGGCTTGAGGAAGATGGGGGCAGGGAAAGTAAGTAACTGGTGGAGAGCTTTGGGACAGCTGTTTAAAAACCTCCAGTTCCTGATATGCCCTTCTACCTTCATATTCCTATTTGAATGGGTCACAATTCAGTTCTTTTTTATACTGGAAGAAACCTTGGAACTTCAGTCTTGTCATAGCCCGCAATCCAGCATTATATATGTGTAGAACTTCAAGAAAGGGAGAGAGAAAATAAGGCAGGGAGAGAGCAGAGAGGAAGGAAGGAAAAAGGGAAGGAAGAAGGAAAAAGGGAAGGGGTATGGAGGAAAGAAGGGTAAGATATTGCACGAGTCAGCTGAGGTCTAACTATATCAATAGCAAACACAAAAAATGAAAAAGCAATGGGACGATGGACCTAAGGTCTATACCCAAAGCAAAGTCAAATACGATTTGACTCTTATAAAAGACTCCTCACACATCCTTAACTCAGCAAATTTTCACAACATGTCCACACAGGCCATTCCAGCAGATGACGTTCATCCCTGCTGAATGCCAGTCCTGCTCCAGATGCTTTCAGAGCCTGGGAAGATGCCCCCCCATTTGGGGTCTTCAGTTAGTGTGAACCCTGCAGAGATCCCTATCAGGAGGGGGAGGGACCACCCTGTATTCTGCATCTTAGCTTGGGTAATCCATTGCTTGACCTTGACCTGGAATTGAGTCCCCATGCCTCTTCTCAACAAAATACTCCACGTCTTTATACATAGAGAACAGGGGAGTGTAGGGACTTTGATTTGGGCATAGCGTTTACATACATCGTCCCGAGATTGCTAACTGGAAGATTCTCTTCCTGACAGTAGGGCCCCAAGCTGGATATAAACATATAAGATACAGCCCAGATGCCCAAAAATAGATGATTGTATCAGGAAGATGTGGTGTATATATATACACAATGGAATACCATTTAGCATTCAGAAAAGATAAACATATGCAATTCACAGCAATATGGATGGAGCGAGAAGGGATCATGCTCAGCGAAATAAGCCAGAAAGAAAGAGAAAAATATCAAATGGTTTCACTTATAACCGGAATATAGGTGAACCAAACAAGAGAGAGACATCCGGCAAAGGAGGGGGAGGATAAGGGCTCAAAAAGGGGTAGAAAAGAGCACAAGGGAGGGCCTCCCTGGTGGTGCAGCGGTTAAGCGCTGGGCTGTGGAGCTGTCGGCAGCAGCGATGCGAGTTCGACGCCCGGCTGGGGAGAATCCCACATGGTGCGGCAGACCTCTCCTGCCTCGCCCGCTGCTCCCCTCAGCAGTGTACCTCTGATCTGCCTGTTCTGCTCCCCACTCTGTCTCTGGTGAACGCTCTCGCCGCCCCACGCCTCTGGCCTGTGCCCCAGCTTGTATGCAGAAATAAATAAATTAAAAAAAAAATCTTAAAATAAAAAAAAAAAGAAAAAAAAAAGAGCACAAGGGATTACGGGTGATGGTTCACAGGTGAATCGGTGGTGGTAACCTATGGGGAATACACAATAATGTAAAAAATATGAATAATAATTAAAAAATAAACATATAGGATACATGTTAGCATGGGCCACTGTCCAGGAATCATCTAGCCAACTATTCTGATAATCTCATTTATTAGTTTCTAAAAATTCATTTTCTTATACTATTGAAATATTTGTGACTTTTCAACTAATTTTCTAAATTTGTGTAGTGCTTTATGTAATTGACATATGTGGTTATGAGATTAATTACAACTAAGATGTTCTAAACCATTTTATTGAAGAACATTAGTTGACAAAATATAGGTTTCATGAGTGTGTCATTATACATCAACATGTGTATATAATGCTTTATATTTATCACTGAGTGTTTAAATCCATCCTTCACCAAACAATTGACCCTGTTTACCTGATTATTAAATTCTAAAAAAAATGCTTTATGCTTGAATGTACTTTAAATCCTACTAATGGAATATTTGACCAACAGGAAGAAAACAACAATTTTAGGGTAGATGTTCAGACATAATATAAAATCTAAACTTTTCTTTATATCAGAAATGGGTAGTCACTCATTCTTAACACTTCTTGTGCCGGCTATTTTCTGTGCCACCGCATGAATGGTATAAGCATTCAATAAAACACACACAGCTCCTGAACTACTGGATATGTTTTAATGAAATTGTAAATGCATAGAGATTAAAGCTTCTAGACTGAGTATGATCAAAGAAATAGCTCCTAATAGTTCGAAATAAATCCACCATGGCATGAAAAACTGGAGACTAGATGAACACGTGAATACGTGAGTGGAGCAAAAAGTGTTAAATGAAATAGCCTTGTAAAGACAGATTATTCACTTTGCAATTAATCAAGTAAAAGCAGCATCTGAACTTTATGATGTGCAAGAAAGTTGTCTTTCTTGTGTTTCAAGTCGATGGATAGAATAACAGTGGAGAAAAATATACAGAGGGGAGGATTTTCAGAAAGAAAATAGGGCCTTTTGGAAACAATACACATCACAACAATAGTAGCTCAGCAAGTGTGCTATCTATACTGACAGAACATGGAGTCATTTTAAACATTTGAGCCAAATAGGCAAAAATGATTGATTAAAGCAAGTTTGCTAAATTGAAATAATGGTCATAACCAGCGACTGTGAAACAATGAATCTTTGCCTAAAGCGGTGAGAGCAATAAGGCTTTTCATAACTTTTTGTATGCATAGTAAAGACTAAATTTGTTGCAGCATCCACAGAGATTTAAATTAATTTCAGAAAGAAAATTATTACATTAATTTGTTTTCATCGAATATAATTTAGAATTAGTTATTCAGTAAGGGTTTTCCCAGTAGCCTTTAATAAAATGATAGAGATGGGCTTATGGGGAGAGAATCTTAATTGTTCAGCATTCCATTTCTGTTTGACTCATTTTGGAACTTAGTTATTAGTATGAAACAGCTTTAGTAAACTGGTGTTTGTAAACTCCAGCCCCTGACTCCCAGCTCTGCTTTCGTATTATGGTTACCTTTTAAAGAAACACACACAGGCAGAGGCTAATAAACCACATTGTTGGAGAAGCATTCCCATTGTTCTCGAAGCATAGCTTAACATGAACTTATTTCAAGTGTTTGCACAGCCCTTTGAAATTTCTAAGCCTCAGAGGCTGGCCCTGTGGGTCCCTGAGATAGAGGCGGGCATTGTGAACCTTCTCTTACGTTGACTTCTTTGCATGATGAGCTACGAGCTTTCCTAGACTAGACGAATAGTGACTTGTGCTTGAAAGAGTTAATACCCCACCGTGCATCTGGAAAAACCTGCTTCAAGGAGACTGGTGCTATAAGGACAGTCTAATTATAGTGGGGTTATATGCTAGGGTTTTCTCTGAGAAGGAGCTGCTTAATTGAAGATTGGACGAACTGAATGTCGCAGATCCTTCAGATATATTGATGTTAATATAAAATTGGATTAAATAATGCATGTAAAATCCTTTGAAAAATACTAAATGGTTATAGAATAAGAGGAGAGTTGGTGATGGATTTTGCTCCTGAGTTGCTCATCTTCCCGGGGGAGAAGTTTGAGTGTCACTTGGTCAACGTGAAAAATTGATGACAAAACAGAGACCTGGGCACCTGCTGGTTGGTGCTCCCTGTGCCCTGGCTGGAGGCTGTGCTGTGCTCCTCACAGCTTCCTGCACAACAGCCCCCCTCTGCCCATCAAGTCTTAACTGCTCACTACCGCTGCTTTTCTCCACCTTTCAATGCAGGCTACACTCCAGCACTGCACAAGATGAACAGAACACTAATGTTTGAGCATCAGTCTCACCTCTAAGTTAAATACACTGAACCCTGGACCTGGCAACAGATAGACAGTAAATTGTTTGGCAAATGATTGAAGAAGTAAGCAATCAAATAAATGAGTAAATAGAAGCAGTGAGTGCCTGCTTTGTGAAAGATCCTATGCTACAAGATCATACTCAGTGAAATAAGCCAGAAAGAAAGAGAAAATTATCGAATGGTTTCACTTATAACAGGACTATAAGGAAACCAAATAAGAGAGAGACACTCAGAGGTGGCGGGGGTGGAGGATAAGGGCACAAAATGGAGTAGAAAAGGACACAAGGGACCATGGAGATGGATCACGGGTAATTGGTGGTGGGTTACCCAAGGGGAATACAAAATGTAAAAGATATAAATAACAATAAAAAAAATAAATAGAACATCCAACTGAAAAAAAAAAAGGTCCTTTGATAGATGTTCTTGCCCTGCTAAATGATGGTGAAGATGATGATGATGATGGTGATGATGATAATGAGGGGTAGAATAAAGGCATACAAATAACAGATCACAATAGGCAAAGAAGAATATTGAGAATAAGTTAAGAGTCATGGTAAAGAGTAGTGGTAAAGCTGTGAATACCAGTGGAATGAAGTAGAAGGAAACAATACCTAAAACTAGTATGATAGTGAGTCTTCTCATAATAGAAGGGGAAGGAAAAATATAGACCTGATGAAGTGGACTGGGATAAAGGGTGACAATCTGGCAGACATAAAGGAAGAAGCAGAGGGGAGAATGTGGAAGGATGACGTAGCATAGTCAGGCAGTTAGACTTCTAGAGCAGGACTCTCTTTTTTTTTTTTATTAATGATTATTTTAAATACCAAAAGCCACATTTTTATCATAAAGACTGCTGTACTTGGTGCCTAGACAGCTTGGAATGGTTTGGTGCATTTCTTTTTTTTTCTTTAAATATTTATTTTTTATTTATACATACAAGCTGGGGTACAGGCCAGAGGTGTGGGGTGGTGAGAGGGTTCACCAGAGACAGAGTGGGGAGCAGAACAGGCAGATCAGAAATACACTGCTGAGGGGAGCAGCGGGCGAGGCAGGAGAGGTCTGCCGCGCCATGTGGGATTCTCCCCGGCCGGGCGTCGAACTCACGTCGCCGCTGCCGACAGCTCCACAGCGCAGTGCTTAACTGCTGCGCCACCGGGGAGGCCCCGGTTTGGTGCATTTCTTATCATGTTTAACCTTCTGAGTTACTGAATCTAAACAAGGCTTTTACCCCAGGCTTGAATAACAAAAATGCTTCTTTCCAACTTATTCTGGAATTTTTCTTACTCAGGGCCCCTTTTCACTTTCTCAAAAACTTTAATATTTTTATCATGAATAATCCAAATTTACAGAGCATGAATAAATACCCACTGCCACCACCATCACCACCATTGGACAATGAATATGATTCTACCATATTTGTTTCAGCCGTTCCATTTCTTTAAAGATTTATTTATTTATGCATACAAGAACTGAAGTGCAGGCCAGAGATGCAGGGTGGTGAGAGGATTCACCAGAGACAGAGTGGAGAGCAGAACAGGAGGATTTACTGAAGTACACTGCTGAGGGTTGCAAAGGGCGAGACAGGAGAGGTCTGCTGCGCCCTGTCAGAAGCTCCCTGGCCGGGGATCGAATTTGTGCTGTAGTGGCTCTGGATAGCTTCACAGAGCTGAGATGTAACCCCTTGTGCCAGCAGGGAGGCCCCATTCCATTTTTTTAATATTAAAACACATCAAAGGAAACACCAAGCATTACATTATATCACATCCTTATGTTCTTCAGTATGCCCTTTGTGAAAAGGATATCATTAAATAAAATCACTGTGCCATTATTACACTTCACTTTAGCAATAATTGCTTGGTAATGTCTAACAATAAACCAGCCCACAAATATCCACTTGTCTTCCTAATCAAATGTTTTTGTCTTTCCAGTGGGCTTGTTCTAATCCAAAAATATTCACACTGTCTGATAGGTCTTTAGAGGGTCCCCTGCTTTAGAACAGTTCCTCTCTCACCCCTTTTGAGGTCATGCCCTTCCGTTCTTACAACTGTCTGTAGGACTCACCTTCTAAACTGTCTGTTTGCTCCCTTTTGCTGTCATTTAGCTCATTTTTTAATCCCCATTTTTCCTGTAGCTATAAGTTAGCTCTTAGTACTTGATAGCACTCAGGTTGTTGTTTATTTACACGTTAGCAAGCAGCTGAGTAGGTGATATTCTGAGGTTTCTGCATCATCATACATGAAGGCACATGGTATCTGGTATTCCTGCTTTAAATGATGTTAATGTGTATCATGGGTTAAGGTGGAAAATTTTCCACTGTTTAATGAGTTCATCTGTTGATGACTGTTGCCTAAATCACTTATTTTATTAGGACTTGCAAAATGGTAACCTTCCTAATATTCTGTTGCTTTTTTATGTTCATTAACTGGCGCGCTTTGTAAGTAAAAATGTCTTCTTCATCCACTTGGGCTACTGAACTACCCAAAATATACTTCATACAGAAAAGATAATATAAGGGTATAATTATATCATTTAAAAAGCCAATTTTCAGAGTAAAAACCTGAAATAAGGTTCTTATTTATAATTTTGATTTTGCTTCTTTGTATTTTAGTGTCATGACAGACTCATGTTATTTTTAAAATGTACCCAGTGTGTTTCAACCCATTGCAATCATTATTCTGTTTGGTATTTAAAAATCCCTCCTTGGGCCACTGGCAATCCTTCAAGTCTGCTCCTGTGACTTGACACCAGTCATCTGATCATTTTCTTGGTTTCTGGTATGAAAATATGTCACAGGCTTGCACAGCCTGGTATGAAAATATGTCACACTGTCCCTGCTTCAGACCTGGAATTGGCCTTTCTCCAACGAGTGCTGATTCTTTTTAGTTGGGATATATTTACACAACAAGACATGAGTGTGGGGTGTGCATACTGACACTGAATGTCCCTGCTTCTTGGCGTTGTGTGTGTGTGGGGTTTGAAATGTTATTTTTCTTTGTTTACTTTTAATTGTAGTAATCCCGGGTTACCCCCATAAGGTATCACCACCGTAGAGCACCCACTCATTTTTCACCCATTTCCCGTCACCATATACCATTGTGCTTCCTTCCCTCTTTGTTCTCACCCCTCTCTCATCTTCTCCCCCTTCCCCTTCCCGCTTGGTGTTTTAGTTCTGTAGTCAGCTATCAAGGGTTAGTTTTTAAGCTTGTTTTTATCTGACTATTAGTACTTTATAGTCTACTTATGAAGACCATCTGGTATTTATCTTTCTTCTTCTGACTTAGTTCACTTACCGCCATCCCATAAGCTCCATCCATGTTGCCACAAGAGACAGGAGTCTATCTTTTTGATTGCTGAATGATATTCCATTGTGTATATAGACCACATCTTCTTGATCCAATCCTCTGTTCTGGGGCACTTCGGTTCTTTCCGTAATTTAGCTATGATAAATAGTGCTGTGATACACATGGCAGTGCAAGTTTCCTTTCAAATTAGTGTTTCTGAATTTTCAAGGTAGATGCCTAGGAGTGGAATAACTGAATTGAATGGTTGGTTCATTTTTAATGTTTAGAGACACCTCCATGCTCCATTTAACACAACTCGTTAAAAAAAGTAAATGCCGTTCATCATTTTTCTTAATATGAGAACTTCATTAGAACGTGGTTACATATTATTCTATATAAAATGCACACAACTGGCTAACATTCATTTAGAGTAAAATTAAATCTGTATTTTTGACATTTAAAAAATAGTATTAAATTTATATATGCTGATTTTTTTTTGAAAAGGAGACCTTTTAAATTGGAGTGGAAATATTTAATTATCAGTTGAAATAGGCCAACTTAAGAATTTAGCAAATCATTCTAAAACTGAAGCTATTTGATATTTACTAAACATGAATAATTTGGTATATCAGGCGCATAGCCTCTATATTTAAAAAAAAAAAAAAAATCTTGCTTCTGATTTCTTAACCTGAAAGTTGCAATAAGCTTGGAATTATAAAATGTAAGTAAGAAATTCCTTTCATTATTACAAATGAGACTGCCTTCCATCAGCAGTTACATTTACTTACACTAAATATTAAGAGATTACCCTGAGGATACTGTCTTAAAGTGCTCTTTGACTTTTTAAAAAAGTAAGATTTTATGTCAACAGAGCTTGTGAGAAAAATATTATTCTAATTTTAATGTTGAGTCAATTTATTTTATAGTTGACAGTATTCCATTAACAAAATTTCTGGCCATGTTTATTGGTTTCAATTCAGTTTTATGAATATTCATTAATTGTTCACAAAAATATTAGAGACCACATGTAGCATTAGGCAGTATTAATAATACATGCAGTGTTAGAGTACCTATTAATATTTTTGAGACTAACTCAGCTATTTCAGATGATTTTAGATACAGGCAGTATTCCAACTTATGTAAAATTGTAACTCACCCAATAAGAGAGGCTGCAAATCTACTTAGCTAATTAAAGGCGCTTATGTTAGGCAGCAGGTTCAATTCATAAGACTGAGGATCATGCCAATATTTTAAATATATATCATAATGGATATTTTGGAGGTCTACATTATAGTTCCACTCAAAATTCTCAGTCTATAAATTGCTTTAGTTAGAACATTGCCCTTTAAATTTTGAGATCATTATCCATTTTGCCATCTCAAGAAAAAGTAACAAGAAAGTCTTCTAAATTTATGGTAACTGGATATTTTATTTATGTTTTCTTCCACATATGCTTGAGCTAAATCTTTCCTTTGTCAACAAATCTACAAGGGGTTTCTGTGTCTCCATCTATGATATTATTGCTATGGATTAATTCAGAATTTTAACCAAAAAGTTGTCTGGGCTAGGAACAGCAATAGATCTGATAAGTGAGGTTCTTCATGTATTTAGGGGACTTTAAGAAAGCACAAAGAGGATGATTTTACTTTCTGGGGTGAAATTGTAACAGGATACAGATTTTCATGTCTGTCAAGTGTATATAATAATTTCTCCCACAGAATAAAGTTAATATATAAATTACATAGCATATCCATTCATGTTTAAATCTCACATTCACATTTGCTGAAATAATTGTGCTTACTTCTAGAATTTACACCAGAGCTATTTACTCAAAAACTGAAATAATTGATGATAGTGTCAAAAAGTTAATCTTGAATCCTTTTATTTTATAATTAAATTAGAATTAAACTTCGATTTAATTTGTTGAAAATTAAAGCACACAAGCAAATATTTGCTTGCCTTTTAAATCAAGTTTTTCTCTCCGTTGCAAATTTGCAAAATTTGAGGATTCACGTGGGCCTCTTCCTCATTATCACAGATCAACAGCTCTGGCACGAAGGTCTGGGGCACTTGGCTGGCACAGCATAGCCAAGTCTCCAAAGACCCTTTTTTTTCTGCTTTTCTGGTAGAGATGTATGGAGGTTAATGGGTTTTGGTCACAAGTACTTAAAGCAATTTTAAAAATTACATTTCAGAATATCCCACCTGACCTATTAGTTGTCCTATTAGACTTAAAGTGATGAGAACAAAAACTTGAAGTCATAACCCACCTCCCAGCAGTTG
The DNA here is from genome assembly GCA_004024925.1 of Scalopus aquaticus. Classification (NCBI taxonomy): domain Eukaryota; kingdom Metazoa; phylum Chordata; class Mammalia; order Eulipotyphla; family Talpidae; genus Scalopus; species Scalopus aquaticus. The sequence continues at coordinate 6,299 of PVIJ01006238.1, read as the reverse complement.
CCAGGTGTGATGTTGCTATAGAAAGAAATCTTTAAAAGCCTCCAGCATGAGACAATAATACCCCCTACCTAGAAAATCTTAATGATGTAGAAACTGATTGAAGCAGAAAAAGAAGAGTGAAATTACAATGGCATTTATTTCCATTCTATTTTTAAAAAGTAGTCCTTAGCTGGTTTGGTGGGAGAAAGCAGGCTCAATCTTTTAGCATCACCAATGTTTTATAAGTCCAGGCTACAGCACATTAATGTGATTATAGGTGATCTATTCAGATCCATGAAATAGGCATTTTGTAATTGCCTGCTGTAATTATGTCAAATTGCACTTTTATACGATTTGATTCTTTTTCAGAAAAAAATGTTTTCCTTTGTCTTTTTCCAGAACTGCGTTTACAGAATCAAGTTATAATTAGCTGACTTTAAAAAGCAACAGCTAGCGAGATAGAGCCATTAAGTAACTAAGAGTCAATCGATCAGTTTGAGCTAATAAATAGCCCTGTATTCATGGCCCTGGATTAGGACTGAGATAATCAATGGAATGCAAGGAAGATATAATGATAATTTATTTGTTGTCAAATAATATGCTAATATGTGCATATGCCAATATAAAAAGTGATATAAAGTAACTTCTTGAATGTAGATAAGCCTCCATTAGCATTTATAGGAGAAATAAGGTACTTATAAAATCGATGACTGTATTCATGAAATTTGGGGATGTAGTGATTTGCACACTATATGAAATATTAAGATGTGATTGGTTACTTTTAAGTAACCAATGCAGGAGTAGTATTCCAGTATTGCCATTTGGAAAGCTCTTTATTTGGGTCCTAAAACTGGAGAAGAGAAAAAGAAAAAGAGGAAAACTATAATACTGTGTTAATATATAATGGCAAGGTATTAATATAGCACAGAGACCCTAGCACCAGAAACTAGGTTGCTTCAGCTCATGTCAAACCCCATAATCTGTCATCGTGAGAAAGAAACTGCCGTGTGACTTTGTGATATTTTATTTTCCTAGAAGTTAAATTCAGCAGGTATCTCTGAAACAGGAAATCCTGCATGGCTCTTTGCAGACTAACTTTTCAACACCCGTGTCTGCTTGCCCTGGTGGATTACTTGATGCTTTAAAGACACCATGGACTGACATCTTTTCATTTTCATATCTGTGAGAATTTTGATGTATATTAACCCCATATCATTATTTTTTTAGTTTTTAAATTACAAAGGTAACATATGTCAGTGGAAAGAAATAATAGACATTAACAAAATATACAATGATATCTCTCAAGGTTCCAACCCATCACAGTCTCTGGAAGTTGTGGCTTTTAATGGTTTCATCGTGTCCGGGCTTCTGGAAACTCCATCACATATCCACTGAGGCACATGACACTATAAAATAAAGTGTCTTCTCTGATTTGTTTTTATTATTTCTTATTTACTGCCTACTATTCCATGACATATTTTACATGACGGTATGTTAGTTAATAATTCTACTAGTGGACTTTCCATATTTTGAAATATTTTGAATGAAAATGCTATTCTTTCAGTGCTTAGCCTAGCACGGAGGTAAGGTAGACTCCTAGGCGTGCGGTTGGCAGGCTAGAGGGTGTGCAATTTGCAGTATGAATGAGACCATCCAGATTATTCTCCAAGCATTTGTACCTCTTCTCATTTCAATTCACACGAGCAGTGTGCGTGAGTGTCACCTTCCCTACGTCTTTGACAGCACTGCATATTAAAATATTTTATATGTTTACTGGATCTGGGCTATGTAACATTTGGCCAGCTGTTGCTACTGTCTAGATCATAAGTTTCTGAAATTTTTCTTAAGTTTCTTTTTATGTACACAGAATTGTCACCCAATGCATTTCAATAAAGAAATAATTCTTGAACATAATTATATTTTTGAGAATTTATTATCAATGGCATATTCAGGTAGGCAAGTTTTTCAAGCATAGAAGAAATGCCTACATACTGAATAATGTGATAGCTGTTGGCAAGAAAAAAAATTGAAATATCTGAGGCCAATGTAGCTGTTAAGAATGAGGAAAACATTCAAGCATGACACAGTCTCCAAAGGAGCATGTGGGTGTACTCAATAGAGTCACTGAAAGGAAAATATACTGAGAAGCTCTATTTAATCAGGAATTTTCAGTTTATTCTATGTAGTGCTCTCCTGTAAGAACTCCTCTTAAAATCAATATGACTTTGGAAATCCAAAAAAGGAACTAGCTTCTTTTGCCTCCCACGGTTCTTAGAGGCAGGGAAGACAAAGGGCATTGATTTTATTTTTGTGACTATTTTTTAATACAAGAAATCAACATGGCAATAAATATGCATGACCACAGAATTTAGACTATGCCCTTTTCCCTACCATCTCGGAAAATCGACAGTTATTCCTGTTTGTCTCCCAACAATTCTTATGACATGATTATCGCTGGACTATGTGGTATTCTCACTCCCAGTAGGATGCACCTGCATAACTAAACCCTTGTCTCCAGAGCCGATTCTCTCTCCTCTGGGCTCCACATGAACCCTATCATCCAAAATAAGCTACCAAAAATTCAGTGGAACAGGAGCATGCGGACCCAGAGATAGAGAGAAGGTCTTATTTTCTGTCACGTGGCTCATGCTGACTATTGAAAAATGTTAACTGCCTGACGTATATGGAATGATTGCACCATAGCCCTGAGAAAGCCTCAGTTTCTCATAATTTAAGCCAGTAGAAACATAGCCATCATACAGGTTTTATGACCAGGAAGAATGATAAATTGGCTTAGCACAGCACCTGGCACATGGGAGGTTGTCCTGTGTTATTACATGAATCTAAATATTTTTCTCCAACTCTGATTTTCCCGTAAGCTTCAGCTTCCTATTACCATGCCTTATCTTCAACTCAACCCATAAATTTTCAACTTTACCAGAATCCCAACTTCGCTTCTGTCTGACCTATTTCTGTTTTCAATAAAACTTTTGTTCTGTCAGCCCAGTTTTGCCCTGATTCCCCATATTCATTTAACACCCAAAGATTTGGGGGTTTGTAGCATTGGGAAATCCCTGTTTTTGTTTCATAATTATTTAGTTAATGTCTTCACTTTATTTTGCTAATTCTTCGATTTCTATCAAGTTGCATTCACTTATCCATCCATCAATTCTGCCCACATTTATGAAGTAGACATCAGATGTCAGTTGGGTCTGGCTTCTTCATGAATAGATGCTCTCATTCTGTGTATTGGTGAGAACTCTGAATTTTAAGGCACAAAAGAATACCTGCAGTATTCCTGGACCCCCCGCCAATAAATGACTGCTTCCAAATACACGTAGGGAAAAAGGGACTGTTTCATCACACCTTTCTTTTTCTTCCATGAAAGCATGGTCTTTAGGTATAGCTATATTACACTTAGAATTTTGCCCATCATCCTTTACAAGAAAAAGATGAATTTCAGAAAAATGGAAAAGAAGCATCAGTGGAATAACTTGATATCTCTTTGATTACACAATAATGACATCCAGGCCAAAAGAGAGGTAGAATTACAGGCAATATTCTCAGCAAGTGGCTCTATGCCTCTGTCACTCTTTAAATCATGGGGAATTTCATGCCATCACAGACAATACCATTTGATTTCAAGAGGCAGCTATCATTAGACGTTCCTTGTGTTAATCGCATTTGATGAATCGAATGTTTGTAATTCTGTGTTTGATGCTCTGTTCCTAAAATTTTAAGCTAACTCTTGAGTCAGTTATTTTTACGTGAGTTTTATTTTCACTGTAATTCCATAGGTTTTCTGTCCACTTCTACATCAGGACAGGAATAAAGGAAAATGTGGTTTCTGTAGAATTTCCTTTGTATCAGCAGTACAATCTTCTCTTGACCTGATGGATTAATGCTGTCTTCTTTCTAATGACGCATCACATAGCCTTTTAGCACCTGTCCAGTGGCTTAGTTTTAATTCCTTGGTTCTCAAATGTTGGTGTGAATCAGAGTCCCTTAGGGGGTGTGCTTTCAAGGTAGAATTCAGAGGTCCCTCTCCAGACTTTTGAATATTGCTTCACTAGTATGTTCCCTGGTATTTTAATTAAGCAGTTTTGTGGGCTGATTTTAAGAAGTGCTCCTAAAGATTCATCAAGATTGTTTTTCCAACAGAACAGTCTGCTTTGCTGATTGATACAGTGTTTGTAATCTTGTTAAATGCTTCTAGGTCATGTCTAGGAAAGAAGAGTATTTCAATTATAATAAAAATCCCATTGAATTGAAAAGCATGCTAATTTATGACTTATTAAAATCGTAGACATCATTCCAGTTGTCCCTTATGTTTATTATTTAAATGAATTTTGTATGCATAGGATCACTAATCAAGTAAATAAACTGTTTATATAAATATAGTTTATTAAGATTTAAAGTACTTTACCAATCCAATGGAAGTGATCCTTTCAGGAAAAAAATGACTGGGGATGTATTATAATACTACTGATTAGCTTGGGAACTAAGATTAGGCAATAAAAGACCTACGGGACCTGGCATATGAATATATGAAAAATTTAAAATAAATATTCAAGACTGTTGCTAGTATACTTTTTCCTAAAGTAAGAAAGGAGGTCTCAGGTGCACAATGTGAGCCTAATTTTACTGTTTAAGTGATTTTGGCAAAAGACATCAAATGTATTTTATTGGGGGGAGTCTAAAGTAATTAGTCAGAATATGAAAAGGAGGTAGTACATGCTAACAGAATAACCATTCAGTACATCCACCAAGAAAGTAACTGGCAAAAATTATTTTGTATGAATTATTAAACACTTGACTCCAAGACTAGCATTAGTAAAACATGAATAAAGGAATTGCATTGAGAGAAATTTAGAAATATAATCAGTATTGAAAAAAGATATGCTAAAAACCTAGTGCTCAGTGTGTACTTTGTCTTGCTAATATTGACCAATAGAATTTAATGATAGTTAGGCAATGAAAACAAAAAATATTTCTGAAATTGATGACTAATTATTCAATAATTACTTGAGTAAGCTTTGCTTTAGATTTGGTCTGATTTGAGGGGCACACAACTGAGTATTATTACATGGTTAGGAAAGAACTATGTTTGCATGGTCCGTGTGGGACAGGAAGAAGAAAACGTGGAAGACAGTGAGTCTAGAAAAGCAGGAATAAAGAACATTATAAGAAACCAGTGCATCTGATGGAAATGTAACCTGGACTCATTTCCTCGGAAAGGGAACTAAGAAGTTTGATTCTGTACATGGCAGAACAGATGCTTTTGATGATGGTCTCAATGAAAAAGTTCAGAAAGAAGTACTCATTAGCATTGTTAAGGATAATTTGCTGCTGATTACAAGAGACAGTAGAGTAATAGTCACAATGGATGTGTAACTTATTTTCTAAAAAAGCATGTTTTTTAATACTTAATAAAAGTTGTATCAGGAGTAGATTAGTAATATATTCTTAGAAAGAAGTTTAAGCCATTCTCAAACTGAAGTCCATTGCCTAGTTATTTGGTGTCACATGTGTCATTACATCTCCATCTCCTACACCACTTATCCTCAAATAGTAGGTACACCAAACCCCCATGTCGGTTCCATGAACTGTTACAATTTTCTTTCTTTTTTTTTTTTTAGATTTATTTTTTATTTATACATACAAGCTGGGGTACAGGCCAGAGGTGTGGGGCGGTGAGAGGGTTCACCAGAGACAGAGCAGGTAGCAGAACAGGCAGATCAGAAATACACTGCTGAGGGGAGCAGCGGGCAAGGCAGGAGAGGTCTGCCACGCCATGTGGGATTCTCCCTGGCTGGGCGTTGAACTCACATCGCCACTGCCGACAGCTTCACAGCGCAGCGCTCAACCGCTGCGCCACCTGGGAGGCCCACTGTTACAATTTTCTTTTCTTTTCTTTTTTTTTTAATAATATGTATTTTTATTGTTATTTATGTCTTTTACATTTTGCATTCCCCTTGGGTAGCCCACCACCAATTCACCCGTGATCCATCTCCATGGTCCCTTGTGTTCTTTTCTATTCCATTTTGTGCCCTTTCCCTTCCCTCCCTCCGACTCCCTCCTCCCACCCTCCCCCCCCCACAGATTGTCTCTCTCCCACCCAACCTCCCTATAGTCCTGTTATAAGTGAAACCATTCGATATTTTTCTCTTTCTTTCTGGCTTATTTCACTGAGTATGATCCCCTCTAATTCCATCCATGTCGCTGCAAATTGCATGTGTTTATCTTCTTTCCATGCTGAATAGTATTCCATTGTGTATATGTACCACATCTTCTGGATCCAATCATCTATTTTTGGACAT
>PVIJ01006237.1:0-94381 GCA_004024925.1 Scalopus aquaticus | reverse complement strand
CATACTCAGTAAAATAAGCCAGAAAGAAAGAGAAAAATATCGAATGGTTTCACTTATAACAGGACTATAGGGAGGCCGGGTGGGAGAGAGACAATCAGTGGGGGGGGAGGGGGTTGAGGAGGGAGGCGGAGGGAGGGAAGGAAAAGGGCACAAAATGGAATAGAAAGGAACACAAGGGACCATGGAGATGGATCACGGGTGAATTGGTGGTGGGCTACCCAAGGGGAATACAAAATGTAAAAGACATAAATAACAATAAAAATATATATTATTAAAAATAAATAAATAAATAAATAAAAGATTATCCAGTACAAACCCAACTCTCACTTGGAACATTTCAAGAGATAGTGAAGAAATGAAATGGCAACTTTTCCTTATGCAAAAATGAAGGGTTCAAATGTGACATCTAAAGCCTGACGCTCTCCAATCTTTGCTATCCCCTGTGTTATGATAATATTACACCCACAGCCTTATCATTATCATTTCCACATCACTGCCAGCAATAGATCTGCTTCTGCCCCACAAGAGAATAGAGTGTGTTTTCTTACACCCATAAAAATAACAAGTTGAAAGATCTGAGAAGTTAGAGGGAAATGAAAATGAATTACAATCAATGCACAACTAAAATCCCCTCCACTGTGTCCTACATGTGCTGGGTATACAAAGGTGCATACAAAAGTGCTGTAGTCTTGAGCAAAGCCTTTGCTCTCTCAGTAACTCAGTTATCTTGCATGTAAAGTGTATTCAATGGCAATTCAGGTTTACCTTGTCTAGTTTAAAAAGATACAAGATGGAAAACATGAAGAACTTGGTTCTAAACACTTTAAACTCCTAAGGTGTAGCCTTGCCCTTGAGAATATCACAAATGGGAGTCTCCGCACTCTGGGTTCTTATGCAGCCTCCCGCGGGGCATGCCCAGGGCAGAGCATTGCACACAGAGCTTTGGAGCCCTCAGGGCCTGTATAGGACCCAGATGGAGGAACTCACCCGGTCTTTTCTTCTACGCCTGCCATTTCAATAAAAAAAAATCCCCAGGACATACATGGTCTTCCAAGCAATGTACACTGGGAGGTGAATCTTGTCTAAGCTGAACAGGTGAATGGCATAGGGTGGCCCTCCCTGACACGCCTCTGAGTCAGGGCACCCACACTCATTGTGCAGCTGAGCCTTACTGTATCTCCTCAGCACTACAGCTGCTGGTGAAGGAGTCAGATGCAATTGTCCATTCTAGGATATTATACAGGCATGAGTTTCAGAACCTCTTCCTTCATGTATCAGGACAGGGAACATTACACCCGAACAGACAGCCACCTACATATAAACGCAAGTCAGTTTAACTTTGACCTGGGCCTGACACATACAAGGCACTGGGCTGTCTCCTCCACAGGATGAGAAGCCACAGTTACTGTGCCCAAAGAAATCACGTAGCACTCAAATAGCTACAGGATCAGGTCGGTGTCCTCAGAACAATATAGCACACAGCTGGGAGTGGCGTGGTGCAGACAGGGGCAGTGTTGGCTGGGAGGACCAGCGCGCTTCCAGTTATACCAGGATTTGATTTTCATTCATCAAATCAGCCACAATTTCCAGACACAGAGTGAGGGGCTGATGCGGCAGAGCTGAGGGTATTGTTGCAGATGGGATTAGAGAAAGAAAACTTGGGTCTGCGCTGCTCATGTGGACACCGTTTCTGGAAAAGGATACCCCGAACAAAGACCTTCTGTTGATGCGCCAATTCTCGCTCATCCCAGATTCAAGACTCACTTTAATTTCCTTTCTATCCCAGAGTTCAATGCCATATGGACACCACAAGACATATTTTTAATTCTAATCTTTAAAATTCTACCTTGGAGTGCTGGAAGTGAGCTCCCAACCACTCCAGCCCCCTGCGTGGCGGGGCTCCAGTCCTGCGGAGCCCCTTACACTGACAAAATCAACAGTTGTGGTTTTAAACCACATTTGTACAAACCATCATTTCCCTTCTCAGATTTCTAGGCTCTGTTCTCATACACATGCCAGGCTTATGAAGTTGTGCAAAGCTCAGGAAGTAAATTCCTCTGTAAGAAAGTGATTTATAACATTACAGTTGTAGGCCCAGAGCTGTCAGAATAAATCTACTTCAATTTTCCTACAAATTCTTCTTCACCATTTATCTTTTCCTTATTCCCTCTCCCTGTTTGGCTAATTCACCCCAACATACACATACACACAGAACACACACATGCATGAAATCTACAGCCTCTTGCTTCACTTTCATGGCCCAAAGCAACAAGACCCCCCCAGGGAGGCATTCCCACTCACTGGCTGGTCAAACCCAAGGCTTGGTGACCCAGCTGGAAAGTCTGGCCCAAAATTCAGTTTCCAGAGCCACTCCACGCAGGAGACCTCAAGTGAATGCAATCATGTGTTGGCAGCTCGGACAGCAGAATGAAGTCAGCACAACCTTTCTAGAATTTTCTCACTGCCCAGACAATTTTGTGGGTAATCAAGAAAGGAAGCTAATAAGCAAGAGCAGCCTGTTACATTCGAGTGAGAGGAGCATCCGACAACTGCCAAAAGGCACCGCAGCGGACACAGTCATAGGAAGAAGGTAAGCAGTGAGTCCATGTGAGAAGACTTGTCTGATGTGGTCCTAGTGATCAAGTGGCAATGAGGAAACCAAGAGCATTCAAAAGAGCAAGAAAAGTTACTTTAATAAATGGCACTGGGAAAATGGGACAGTCATATGCAGAACTAACACGATACACAAAGACTTATTTAAAAAGGACTAAAGGGCCTCCTTGGTGGCACAACAGGTTGAGTCTCAGCCTATGAAGTTGTCCACAGCCACTGCAGCACAAGTTCAACCCCCAGCCAGGGAGATTCCCACATGGCCAGCAGACCTCTCCTGCCTCACTCACTGGTCCCTCAGCAGTGTACTTCAGTCGATCTGCCTGTTCTGCTCCCTGCTCTGTCACTGGTGAATCCTCTCACCACCCCCACGCCACTGGCCTACACCCCAGCTTGTATGCATAAATAAGTAAAGCTTAAAAAAATAAAAATTAAAAATAAATAAATAAAAAGAACTAGAGGCTTGTTTGTAAAGCTTGAAGCCATAAAATACACAGGAGACAATAGGCTCCTCCAAATCAGCCTTAAATTTGTCTTTGGGGACTTGAGTCCAACAGCAAGGGAAACAAAAGCAAAAATAATCAAATGGGGACTTCCCTGGTGGTGCAACGGGTTAAGTCTCACCACCATGAAGCTACCCACATCCACTGCCACACGAGTTCGATCCCCCACCAGGGAGATTTCCACATGGCATGGCAGAACTCTCCTGTCTCACCTGCTGCTCCCCTCAGCAGTGTATTTCCATCGATCTGCCTGTTCTGCTCCCCACTCTGTCTCTGGGGAATCCTCTCACCCCCCCCCATACCTCTCGCCTAGATCCAGATTGTATGCATAAATTAATCTTTAAAAAAATAAATAAAATAAAATAAACAAATGGGACTACGTCAAACTGAAGAGGATCTGCACAGCAAAGAAACTAGCATTAAACCAAGAAGATATCCACACAACAGGAGAAGATATTTGCCAATCACACCCCCAACAGAGTTTAATATACAAAATGTATAAATAAATCATAAAACTCAACAATGAAAATAATATACAACCCAATTAAAAAATGAGTAGAGTCTAAATAGACACTTCGCCAAAGAAGACAGGCAGATGGCCAATAACGACACTTAAAAGTTCATCATTTCTTATTATTAGGGAAATGCAAATCAAAATTACAGTGAGACATCACCCCACACCTGTGAGGATGGCTCTTATCCAAAAGACAAAAGCAAGTGCTGACGAGAGTGTGGAAACAGGAGCCCTATCCCATTGGAGGTGGGATGGACTAGCAATAACACTGGTCAACACTGAGATCATTACTGACTTAAAAAAAAAAAACGTAATCTGTAGTATCTTGATGTGCTGAACATGACTATAACCCTGAACATTTTTTATTAGCTCTCGTTTTGAAGATATTTCATATAATTCATTTTATATGTTTCACCATGTAAATTTTTCCAGTAAGACTGCAACAACATCCTAAATCAGCCTAGAATGATGTAATATTGCATCACTTTGCATAATACCATCATGCACACATCATCCAGAGTTGATTGTATCATTTTCTGATGCAATGCAGTACTACTGTCAGGTGGCTGCTGAAGTAAGCTGACCACAGAAATGCACTATATAAAGCTCTGTCGGAAAGGTTGAGCATTGAAAATATTTCACACTTTGTACGAGACAGTTTCAGCTACTGCTCCATAGAACTGTTATTATTTTATCCATTCAGTCACAATACAGAACAGTAATGCTCAAAAGTGCATTAATAGCGTGGACAATTTCTGCTCTATTTGTGGGGAAGTGACATTTGCCAACCAGAAGAAAAGTATCACTTCTCAAGTGAACAAGGCTTATCATCTTTACTTCAGATGCAAGGTTGGTGACCAAGACAAGCCTTGGGCCCCACACATATGCTGTGCTACATGTACAACACAGCTTTCACAGTGGTTCAATGGCAAAAGACCATCCATGCCGTTTGCAATCCCCATGGTGTAGAGAGAGCCAAGCAACCACATAAAAGACTGTTACTTCTGCTTGGTTCCTCCTCTTTCCAGTGGAATAACAAAGCAAAAGAAGTCAAGAACAGTCTACCCAAACATTCCATCTGCATTGAGACCAGTTCCACATGATGAGGGACTTCCTATTCCAGAACCTCCAGCAGAATATTCTCTTGATTCATCTGATGAGGAGAAGGGTGAGCCGACCTGTTCTTCTCCTGTTCCATCAGCATGCAGTGATCCAGATTTTCACTGTGGTGCATCATCAACCCCACACAGACTAACACAGGAAGAACTAAATGACCTGGTTCGTGATTTGGACTTAGCCAAGAACAAGGCAGAATTGCTAGGATCAAGACTCCAACAATGGAAGCTTCTGGAAGAAGATGTCACAATTACTTTCTATAAAAAGCGAAGCAAAGATTAAAGAGGGAGTTTTTGTGGGGCCTCAGATTCGAGAGCTCTTCAAAGATGACCGGTTCAACAACTTGCTGCAGGGTGATGCAAAACAAGCATGGAATGCTTTTTGCCTAGTGTCTACAAACTTTCTCGGGAATGTTAGGACAGAAAACGACAAGGAACTAGTAGAAGACATGCTGATGCAGTATCAGAAACTTGGCTGCAATATGTCTCTAAAGATCCATTTCCTTCAATTCCCATCTGGATTTCTTCCCTGAAAACTGTGGTATGGTTAGTGATGAACATGGCGAACGTTTTCATCAAGATATCGCATTAATGGAACGAAGATACCAGGGAAAATGGTCCACTACAATGCTGGCTGACTACTGCTGGGCACTCCCCAGAGATGCTCCTGAACAGCTGTACAAGAGACAAGCGAAGAAATCTAAGAAGTAGTCTATGACTTGATTTTTACAGGTATTAACCATAGGTCTATTACTACTGGTATGCATTTTGTGATGTAAACATCAATTTATTGCAGATTACAAAAAACTAGAGCTAAAATTTGAATGTGACTGCCATATTCATGTTGAGCACATATAAACTGATAGAAAATGACCAATTTTATTTCAGTAACATGACTTTTGTAAAAATTTGTTGACCAGTGATTGGCATGCATTTTGTGATGAAAACGTCAATTTATTGCCAATTATTAAAAAAAAACTAGAGCCAAAATTAGAATTTGACTGCCATATTCATGTTGAGCACATACAAATTGATAGGAAATGACTAATTTTATTTCAGTAACATGACTTTTGTAAAAATTTGTTGACCAGTGAATCGTGCTTCAGATAAGCCTCAAGGGTTACTGTGCTGCACCAAGCTGTAAGTGGGAGTGTAAATTGTGCAACTTCTATGAAGAGCAGTAGGAAATTTCCTCCAAAAACTGAAAATATAAATTTTTTAAATTCCATATGATTTGGCCTTAGATTTCCTCCCACCATGTAATTCTGCCTATTTTAAATGCAGTGGTGGGAGGAGGCCATTGGCCTTTCCCGAGGTATTGTTCCTCCTATCCCTTCTTTTTCCTGTAACCTTTAAGAGTAAGGAAGCCTTTACACTGCCTTCCCAGATGTCCCTCAACAGCCAGCACTGACCCTCAGCTCCTCTTGCAAGAAGCAAAAGCAGGAGCATTTGCTTACAGTTTAAATGGCCCAAGTTCTGGCACCAGAGGAGAAACTTGGGCTGACTGGGTTTTCAATTCTATCCTGTTTGCGCGATTTCTTGAAGTCCGCTTGGATTTCTTTCCACAGTGTCAGCCAGGAAGGAAGTGCTGGCACACTGTTCTCCCAGAACATTTGTCAGCTCAGATGATCTTCCCTACCTCCGACTTTAAATGCTAAACTCAAAAGGAGAGAAATATGTTGGATTCTGTCTTACATATTTCCTACCAATTTCTTGATGTCCAACAAATGTTATGAATGAATCGTTTGCTCCTCACAAGTAAACCTCTCCTCGGGAATAAATCGGATGTGTTGAAGGAGACACTAGCAAAAGGCAGGTTCCGAGGCAGGTCTCCTGCACTGCAGAAGATAGTAATTGTGTTTTGAGAGTTACTCGGGAAGTAGTTTCTGAGGCAGGTGTAGGGACAGTTGAAATTCCACTGAGGGTTGATTATGAAAGTGGCTCTTTCAGAATTTTCCAGGAGTTTGATTCTTCTTGACCTACTTATCAAATTTTACCTAGATGTTTTAAAAATACAGATTTGTCCATTTGAAAATCATGTAATCTCATGGTTAGACAAAACTGTGAAGTCATGTATTTTAAACTTTCTTGGTGCTTACAAAGAGGCGAGGATCTGGAGAAAAAGTATCTCTCTTACTCTGCTGGTGGCAATGTAAACTGGTCCAGCCACTGTGGAAAGCTGCGGGGGAGAACCTCAAAACACTAATCTACTGCGTGATTCCACAATTCCACTCATAAGAATCTCCCCAAAAGACACGAAAACACTAATTCAAAAGGGAACCTGCACTCTTACATTCATTCTAGCACTATTTACAATAGCTAAAATATGGAAACAAACTAAATGCCCCAAAACAGATGACTACATTAAGAAGATGTGGAATGTATGCACAATGGAATACTACTCAGCAATCAAAAAAGATAAACTCATGCCATTTGCAGCAATATGAATGGAGCTAGAAGGGATTATGCTAAGCAAAAGAAGTCATAAGGAAAAAGGTAAATATCAGATGGTCTCACATGTGGAATGTAGAGAAACTGAACATAGGTCAAGAAAAAATAAAATTTGCAAGCTGACATAGATCTGAGGCACACAGCAGGGAAAGGGGAGGATGGGGGGTCAAAACAGAGAAATGAAGAGCACAAGGGACTGTGGTGATGGCTCCTGGGTGCTGTGGTGGTAGGAAAACTGCAGGGACTACACCTGAGGGAAGAAATCAAATACTGTGCAAAAATGAACAACAATGTAAGGAAACAAATAAATGTGGGGGGGAACAAAGAGGGTGGTTATGCAATTCCTGTAGGGGAGCACTCCCCAAAACTCAGTCCTCCTCAATGAGCTATTAAAGGATCTTCTCACACCAGGGTGACCTCCTCAAGGTCTGACCCAGCCTCGAGGCCATGACCTGCGCCAAAGCAGGCCAGGGGTGTTTCCCATACCTTGTAGCCCCTCAACTGTTTCGATCAAGGTAATATCCACCCACCTTCCTCCCGCTTCTCGTGGGCTTGGTTTGGGATCCACATAGTCCTTGGCTGTTCCTGCAGAGTGGTGCCCCTCAGCTGTGCCCCCTTGAAAGAACCGTGTAGCACAGGGGGGCTGACTGAGTCAGGACACGCAGTGGCTCCTCTGTAACTATCATACCGCGTTAACACGGCCACAGCTGGTTCTAGGCAGCCACAAGACTCCACTCCTGAATCTTTCTTTACTTTATTCTCAACCAAACTTGAATCCTTTTACTCATGTTCCCACTAAGTCCCATCACTCTACCCTGGGCTTCTGCAATTCTTTCTCTGGACTAAGGAACTGAGCCTTTTTAATTTAAAAGTAGACAAACCACAAATCAAATATAGTACACATTCATCAATGTCCTTTTAAAGTTGCCTCAGAACCAACACCAAACATCCAACAGGGAAACAAGAAGTTAAAATGAAGCCCAGGCTACATTTCATTTAGGCAATTACTGATCTATTAATGTTAGTCAATTATTAATTCAAGCCTCTTGGAATCAGGCAGCCTGAAAGAATGAAGGCCTCTAACAAAGCAGCTGCTCAGGGCAATAAAGATGGGGCCATTGTCTTGCTCCCAGGACCCAAGGGGAGAGAGGCTGCACCCTCTGCAGCTCCCGCCCCCAGCGGAGGGAAGGCTGGCAGAGAGCCCAGCAAGGCACAGGTCTCCACATGAGCCAATTCACCTGCAGGCTCCCTTGTCATAAGTGAGTGTCCCTGGGCACCCCCAGACCCTGCCAGAATACACCACCAAAAAGGATCACCACTGTCACTGTTTTTTTTTTTTTCCCACTACAAGTATTAGAAAGGGCAAGCTTCGGGCCTCCCCGGTGGCGCAGCGGTTAGGTGCTGCGCTATGGAGCTGTTGACAGCGGCGACGCAAGTTTGACACCCGGCTGGGAGATCCCCACATGGCACAGCAGACCTCTCCTGCCTCGCCCGCTGCTCCCCTCAGCAGTGTGTTTCCGGCGATCTGCCTGTTCTGCTCCCCACTCTGTCTCTGGTGACCCCTCTCGCTGCCCCACGCCTCTGGTCTGTACCCCAGCTTGTATGCATAAATAAATAAATATCTTAAAAAAAAGGGCAAGCTTCTTTCTTTTTCCCCTGGATTTTCAGTGTGAAAATTAATACACAGAAACCCTACGTCATGAGGCTGAGAGGCCAGATGAGCGCACCCATGCAAAGCACAGAACTGCATGCCTTGTGTCTCCACCTGGAAGTAATGCAGCTTTCCTCCCAGCAAGAAGGGAGGAGGCCGCTCTACTCAGCAGCACCCCAAAAGAGATCTAGAGAGTGCTGGCTTTGATTCTAAGTGAGTATGTATCTCCCCAGGACACTGCCCTTTCCACACTGTCTTTTCATTTTGTTTCAGAATAAACCTATTTTGTTGGTGGAATCACTGATTGCTTCTTGTTTGAGATTAATATCAGCTTTTCAATCACAGTGACAGGAGGGAGAAGTAAGGAGATGAGGAAAGAAGTTGGGAGGGGGCAGGGGAGGGGAAGATTAGTTGCAAATGAATCCCACACTCTTTGAAACATGGACAAATTTTCATACGCTCTGACATTTTATAAGAATGCAAACTTGTAAGGGGGGGTAATAGCCACTCACCTCCCAGCTTGGGAGAGGAAATAAATTCTCCACTCCCAGCAGGCACCAGTGGAAGGGCCTGCCACAGGGCACCCCCAGTCACCAGTCAGGGGTGAACACAAAGAATCCAAGAGGAGGGTCATCTATGAGCGCTCACCAGCCTGAAGGGAGCAGCACCCTCTCTGGAGCAGAGGCTTGTTCTTGTTCGCGGCCAGGGTGAGCCAGAGTTCTTGCTCCTAACTGGGGCTTATCCACTGAGCACTAAAGATTATTCCTCCTGATGATCCTCTTTTCTCTTCCTTGCTTCATAAATCACTTTTAATTACCAACCCGCGAGTCCTCCTTTGGACTCACTTCTTTGACATAACTTTGGGTTAAAAGGAAAACCGAGTGCAGTGAGAAGTGTAGTTTGAGCTTTTTTCCTGAACATTTCCATGACTTTGTTGTTGTTATTACTCTGATGTGGGGCTGTGCTGGCCCGAGGCACCAACTCCACTTACACACAGCTGGCAAATGAAAACAATATCGGAGCATCTCCGTTACACAGCAGGCTTTTATATGGGGATGGTTCATATTTTACTGCAGTTTCCTTTGGAAATGCTCAAAGCCATGACATCTGTTTCCTTTCATTGGGGTTTTTATGTTCTTGCAGCCAAAAAAGGAGAGGATAAAGTTCATTAATTCAGCATAGTAATAATTACAATGTCCACATAAATTTTGTTGGGTTTGGTGCTTTTAAATATTGAAGCGTTCGCTACCTCCTTCCCCTCCCACTTTCTTAGTTAACAAATGAAGTTGATGAGAAAACTGGTAAACCTCAGGGTGAGATTCCAAAGGTCTTGCTGGCTATAAAGAACCATAAAGAACATGCCACAGGCTTTCCAGGAGGGAGGTGCCACCCCAACCTGGGGCAGGGAAGGTCGGGCAGGGATCAAGACCTTGGGAATGCACAGGAATCGGTCACTCCTCACTGAGGGTGGCCAAATTGCCAAGGACAGGGGAGATTTAGACGACCCCACATTTCATGTCTTGAAAAAGTTGAAAATCCACCACAGATAAACTGGAAGCAGGAGATGAGAGGAGAAGGAGGCAGGGCCAAGAAACGAAAATCCAGACGTTAAGAAGCTTGAATCTCTTCCTAAAAGTCCAAAGTCCTCTGAAAATTTTAACCCAAGGAGTGACTTTATAATGTGAAATTTTCAAAGATTGCTCTAGATGCAGTTTAGATAATGGGTTCAAATATAGTGATAGAGAGACCTAGGAGGCAGGTGAGGTGGCCTGAGAAAGAGTTAGTGGTGGCTTGGATGTGGGAGCCTCAGTGGGCAAGGGGAGACATGAACAGATTCTAGAAACATTTGGGACATTGAAAATACAGGTACTAATGATTGACTGGATGTTGGGAAAGGCACAAAAGATGTAGAAAGCAAAGTTGACTTCCAGGATTTTGGATCAGCCTCTGGGTAAAGAAAGGTCCCATTCACTTGAGATTGTGTGTGACATATGAAAGATAAAGATCTCATTATTGGACATTCTGAGACTGAGGTCTCTATAAATACCCAAGTGGAAATGGCACTGGGGGTAGAGTCTGCATACCTGGAGCTCAGGAGAGACAACTTGGTTGGATATTTAGATTTGTACCGTCAGAGGGCACAGACAACAGTCCAAGTCATGGGAAGAGATACACTCGATCAGTGGGGCATGGAGCATGTAAAGGAGGGTGAAACCAGGGCCACAGAAGCTCAACTACTTATTAGTATTACCAGTGCCAGGCACTGTTCCACACACTTCATGGCGATAATAACTCATTCCATCTGCACGACAACCCAGTATGGTAGGTATTCTACTTTTATCCTAAATTTACAAATAAGGAAGTACAGTTAAGATTTCTTTACATTCCCCAATTTTTGCCCTCTTCTTCCCTTCTCACTCTTAGAGAAAACAGACATGGCAAGAGACAATCATATGAACTTACTGCTCCAAATCTGCAGCTTCCTGCCTGCCTCCCCTTCTCCCAGAGCTGCTTGCTATGGGAAGGTAACCCTCAAGTCCTCTCCCTCTCATTCCCTCTGAGCCTTTTTCTCTCTCCACCTGTGTCTCCCTGCAGTGCCTTCCCATCTACATTCAGGAATACTCAGGTGTCTCTTTCATAAGTTAAACAAAAATATTCCTGACCTACATTCCCACATCTCCCTCCAGACACTGGTGTGTTCATGAGAATTTGCCTCCCTTCCTCAATTCTAATTCATTCTCAGCTTCTGTTACCTCATCTTCCCCTTTAGCATCTTCAGGCTCATCCTTCATAAAGAAATTCAAGACCTCCCTTTAACCCCTACACAAAACATGAAACTGTCAGGAATTCTGAGCCAGGGTCCATACATCCTGGGAGAGCCCAGATAGCCACCTCTCCATGCCCCACACTGTTGTCTACACACTGCAGACAGCTCAGTATTGGCACTTCCAGTACTTCAGGGTGAGTCTTCCTGACAGAAAGTTGAGGTAATAGGAGTTTCCTGGATACTTGGGAAGAGATTACTGAAATCAAGGTTATGTTTTGTTTTGTTTTGTTTTAAATATATATTTTTGTTGTTATTTCTATCTTTTACATTTTGTATTCCCCTTGGGTAACCCACCACCAATTCACCGGTGATCCATCTCCGTGGTCCCTTGTGTCCTTTTGTGCCCTTATCATCCCCCCCACCCCCCCACCCCCGTGTATTTGGTAATTTTCCTTCTTTCTTAATTTTTTTTAAAGATTTATTTATTTATTTATGCATACAAGCTGGGGTACAGGCCAGAGGCGGGCAGCAAGGCGGCTCACCAGAGACAGAGTGGGGAGCAGAACAGGCAGAGCGACAGAAACACACTGCTGCGGAGAGCAGCGGGTGAGGCAGGAGAGGTCTGCTGCACCATGTGGGAATCTCCCAGACCAGGCTTTGAACTCGTGTCGCCACTGCCGACAGCTCCACAGCACAGCACTTAACCGCTATGCCACCGGGGAGGCCCTTCTTTCTTAATTTTTGAGGAGCTTTTGCAGGATCCTGAGAGCTAAGTCAGAGGGAAAAAGCTAAATATCAGATGGTATCACCTGTATGTGAAATATAGAGAAACTGAACAAAGGTCAAGAAAAAGTCAAAACTAGCAAGCTGAACATAGATCTGAGGCATACAGGGGGGGAAAGGGGGTCAAAACACCGGAGAGAAGAACACAGGGAATATGGCCATTGTTCAGGGGTGATATGCTGGGGGGCAGAGCAATGGGGACTACAACAATGAAAGAAGAAAACATTTTTTAAAACCTAAATAGAAGGCAGCCCCCTCCCAAGTCAAGAGTAAGCAGACCCCTAGAAGCCCCAGCCACCCGCTTTGCACCTGAAGTTCAGGTGCGCTCTGCCTGTCTCTCTCCAGAGGCCCCCCTCCAATTTCCCTTTACCCTAACCCCACAATTCCTCCAGCTTCAAAACCCTGTAAATTAATTCAGAGTATTACAAAATCACTAATTTTCATTTAGAAGTCATGCTTAAGAAATACAGAGAATCTGACGAGTGCTCAGGCATGGGAGAGATTCCTCTTTTTCACACTCAGACCTCAACCTCCCACTGCACTTTGTTTCCCAAGTTTGGGATGCTGCATTTCTTCTACTGGGCTACCCAGGGTCATCAGGAACAATATTTGACTAATATTTTGAAACTTAAAAGAAAAACAGACGCCCTGTGGCCCCGTATTCCCTGGTTTAGAAATCTGCTCTGCGTTTCCAGGGCCTCAGGCCCCGCACGTCAGGCTTACGTGCAGTTGCAAGGGGCCCGCTAATGAATGCATTTTACATCCTTACACTTCCCTGGGGTTAGGGCAAAAGTAGGCAAATTAGCCTTTCATCGGGTTAAATAAGCAGCCGGGATTTGAAGCAGGAATAAGAAAGCGTTGACAGGAGGAAGCCCTTCCACACACTGAAAGCGGGGCTCCCACCGGGTCTGGTCATAGATTTGTTGACTGTTATCTGCCTCCACCTCTCAAAACTGCTCTACATGAACTTACTTCCTTCCAATTAAAAGGACAAGAAAGTTCATAAGAAGGAATTTTTTCAACATTGTGATGAGCTTTTGCCTCGAACTCTTCTCAATAATTTACATGTAGAAAACTGCAGGGTTTTGTTTGCTCAGAGAACCGTCCAAGGGGACCCTGGTGATTTGCCTCCTGTTCTGTGCCTGCGGAGACAAACAGCAGCCATCTTGTTTGCCAAGGTGTTCACGGGAATGAAATCTGAGTCTATTTTTCCTCCTTATGTTTAATAAGCTGTGTGGTTGGTCAAAGAGTGGCAAAGATCACATTTACAACAAAAGTAAGCTAGAATGTAATTAACTAAGCAAACAAAATGAAGGTGGCAGTAATCTGGGCAGCTCGCAGAACAAAGGACACCTTCCATGTTAGTCTTTTCACACAAAACAACAATGGACAAAGGCAGTGATGCCAGCTACGTGAGATGGATGTACACTTATCGGGCTCCCGACTGCACTGGACCTCCCCAAAGCCACTCCAGTGGGCTCTGAGGAGGCACCCACCCTGGGCATGGTGTGATGGCACGGCCAGGCCAGCATCAGTGGCCAGCATCAGCCTGGATCCCAGGTGGCCCTGGCCAGCCTCACCTCAGCACCAAGAACAAGCACGTGAGGTGACTGTGGTCTAAGAAATGGGGCCTCAAGTTTGTGGTCAGGGCCAGACGTGATAAAGAGAATCTTCTTAAATTCTGCTGGGCCTCCCAGTAGCCTGGCATCCTGGTGGGGGTGCAAAACTGGAGGCGAGAACCTGCCGGCCTCTGCTGCTCTTGGCTAAGTGGCGGTGAAGGAGAGCAGCTTTGCTCCTGGCACTTGGGCCCCTCATTCTTGGACTTGAGAGAAGAACGGAATGAAGAGGCGGCGATGACACGCACCAGGAGGGGCGCTGGGAGGCAGAGCTGCCTCCTGTGTTCCTCCCACCTGGAGGGGGAGTAAAAGGAGAAACTAGAGGCAAGTCACGAGTTTTGGGGTCATTATAAAAGCATTTTATAACTTGAATGAATAATTACAGAGTTAGTATTTATATATCAATATATGGCTCCATAAATATGTCATCATAATTGCATAATTTTAATATGTAGTTATATACAAATATATAATTATAAATCATAGAAGGTTATATAGTATATAAGTAATATAAATATGTACATATTCATGTTTATAAATCATATTTCTATTATATTAAGCTATGTTTTATTATATAATTTGATTATATATGAAGTTTATTGTATATATAAATGTACGTAATATATAAAACTGTGTTTTACAATATAATTGATTATATGTTAAATATTTGACATATAATATGGATGCTATATATATGCACCGTACAAACACTTGTGGCAGGCAATGTGCTAAATACTAACACGCTCAACAGCAGATCAGCACCCCCGTTATCTAGATGGAAGCAGGAGATCCAGGAACTTGCCCCAAGGCACCCAGACTCTTTGCCTTCCCCCTTGCAGTGAGAAAAGCTGATGTGGGTGCTGTTCCTCCCAGTTCATGGCTGGGTGTGGCCTCCACCCACACTTGGGGTTCTTGTCCTACCTGGATGCATCCACAGCTCACCACCACCTCTTCCCTAAGTCTCCCGCCCCAAGTGGTGGAGTGTTGGCCTGCTGCCAACCAATTTAGATGAGAGATGTTCTTTCACACTCAACAGATCATGCCTCTGCTGGACGTAGGGGCTCATGGTCCCCAATCTACACCCAGCTGAGTCCTCCCCTTTGTCCATCCCCAAACCATGGAATACATAACCGCCTTCCTTCCAGCTGGCTAAATCCTACTGGTCCTTTCAGACCACATTCAATCTAGTTCCTGCCGAGTCTTACAAAGCTGCCCCAGCACACACAGGTCTTTCTTTCCAGAGCCCCTGCTTGCCTCAGGCAGTCCTGCCCAACTTTATTTCTCTCACAACTGTGCCCTGAATGTTAACTTCCTTGCTCCAGTCAGACTTTCAATTCCTAGAAGGTAATGACTGTGTCGTATGTAGTTTCTGGCGTCTCAGACCTAAACGTACTGTGGAGCACAGTTGAAGTTCAACAGATCCTGATTAATTTATTGACTTGATTGATGGGTTTCTATTAAGTACTTGCACCACCAGAAAGATGAAAAACAACTGGTGGCATTTGATAATGACACCAGGAAGTCTGGTTATTGGAACATCAGAAGTTTCCCAAGCTTTCAACATGCTTCTTCTGTACCACCAATCTAATTATTTTTCTCATAAAAGCATCTGAGCATACATTCTGGGGACTTGTCAGGGGAGCAGTCACCTAGTTAATAAGAGGTGAGCTCATTTGTCATCATTATTAGCCAATGACAGCAGTGGCCTGAGGCTCCAGGCAGAAGGCAGGGACTGGCCCGCAGTCTCACAGCCTGTGCCAGCCACCGAGCTGGGAGAGTGTGCTTTCTTATTTGTGTTCCTCACTGATAATGTTATAACTCCCATGTGTGTATATGACCTAACAAGTCCTCCGGTGGAGGACAGCACAAAGTTCAACTTCCTTGCTCTCTCAGTTAACTAACTAAAAAGATTCCTTTGTGCTCATTCAAAATACTAGAATAACAAAAAGAAAGTGGATGACATCAAATTGAAAAGTTTCTGCACAGAAATGGAACCCATCAACAAGATGAAAAGGCAATCTATAGCACAAGAGAAAATATTTATAAATAATAATCTGGTAAGGGATTAATATCCAAAATGTGTTAAGAGCTCATAACTCAATCGCAAACAATGGAAATCAATTAAAACACAGTCAGAAAAACTGGATAGACCTTTTCCCACAGAAGACATGTAAATGACCAATAAGTCCATGAAAATGTGCTCAATGTCTCTAATCATCAGAGAAATGCAAATCAAAACCACAATGAGCCATCACCTCATACCTGTTGGAATGACTGTTATCAAAACGATGAGATAAGTGTTGACAAGGATGTGAAGAAAACAGAATCCTTGTACTCTGTTGATGGAAAAATTGGTGCAGCCACTACAGAAAACAGTCTGGAGTGCCTCAAAAAAATACAAATACGATCCAACAATTCCACTTCTGGGTGTTTATCGAAAGGAAATGCAAAAAGAATCTCCATGAGCTTTCTGTATGCCCATCTTCACTGCAGCTATCACAGTAACCAAGATATGGAAACAAACTGAATGTCCCTCAGTAGATAAACACACACACACACACACACACACACACACACACACACACACACAATGACTACATAAATCAGCTCCAAGAAAGGATATCCTAACATTCGTGACAAGAATGGGACTTGAAGAAATTATGCTAAGTAAAATAAATCAGACAGAGAAAGATAAATACTATACAGTATCATGATATACGAGAAATCTGCAAAGCCAAACTCATAAAATCCGGACAAAAATGGTGGTTGTCAGGGACTAGGGATGGGAAAAATTGGGAAATGTAGGTCAAAGAATACAAACTTTCAATTATAAGATGAAAAAGTTCATATCACAGAGTGATAATACATAATAACATGGTATTATATACTTGAAATTACTTTGTATTTTATACTTAAAAGTTACTAAAATTAGATCTTAACTGTTCTCACTGCAAACCCAAAGAAATAAATATTAATAGAGCTCATTTTACAGATGATGAAACAGGTTTACAGAGGCCAAAAATATTGTTTATGGTCACACCCAAGCCCCACTGCCCCTAAGGCCTTGCCCAGGATGTCATATGTCAGCATGGAAGGACTGCTATGGAAAGGCACAGAAATATGTATAATACCTAAGCATGGGAAACAATAAAGTCTGACTAATGCAGAAATTTTCCACTGAGGAATAAAACTGTGCAGCCAGGGGGTTGCTTGACTATAGAGCACCTTAGGAAGCAGAAAGAGAAAATGGCCAGGAATGTGAGTTAACTTTTTCAAACTATTATGGAGTGATATAATAAAAGTGAAATTTCAAAATATTCACTTTTCAATAAATGTTTACTGAATTGAATTCTGTGTCACTAGAGCAGGATTCACATGCTTTCTCCATAATGGGGGGAAATTGGACAAATTAAAATTTCCAACATCGCAACATTTTGAATCTTAAAGACTGGAACTAACAGTGAAAAAGAAATGGGATGAATCGAGAAATGACTCCCTTCTAGCTATGGAGAGCTGGCTGCAATACATCACAGTTATCACCCACACCACCACCAGTCCTCACACACACCCTCCCTGCAAGGCACCCCTTGCACTCGCAAGACTTCCCTACAGTCAACAATTCTCCCTGTGAGAGACTGAGGAGGGTACAGTAGTGAATCACAGTTCTTACAAAGAATCAGCAATTCTGTAGTGAACTCAAATACCAGCGTGTCTTCCATTAACTGACTTCCCAGGCACCTAGAGGAGGGCATGTACCTACAGCTGCTCCAGCAAACACTTCGTGTGTTTCCCTACTAAAGTCATCCCATCCAGAAGGACAGAGCTCAGTGACTGACACCGTGACAGCTCCGCAGGGCAAGCACAGAGCGTCACTTGGTGACCCCAAGTAGAGTGTATACAGAAGCTAAGGCATTACTGCCATAAATATGGCTCCCTTATGAGTTCATCACTTCTGTTAATTTGTTGGGGATTTTTGATCTATAATTTTCAAAGCTTTATATTTTTTCTGACTAGATGAATAAAGAAAAGTTAACTTGAAAACCCACTATCCTTGGGCCTCACTGGCGGTGCAACGGGTTAAGCACCGCACTACGAAACTATTAGGAGCCACTGCAGCAGACCTGTCTCACCCGCTGCTCCCCTCAGCAGTGTACTTCAGTAGATAGGCCTGTTCTGCTCCCCACTCTGTCTCTGGTGAATCCTCTCACACCCCCCACACACACCTCTGGCCTACACCCCAGCTTGTATGCATGAATAAATCTTAAAAAAAAAAAGAAAAGAAAACCCACTATCCCAAGATAAACACCATGAACAGTTTGGCAATCGTTTTTTTATACAAACTGGCATGTGTGCTCACATGCCCAGGACAACCATATACCTGTCATGTTACCTGCTTGCAGCATGCCACACAGAAAGAAAACCTTCCTTGTATCTCTGCTCTAGGTTTTAGTGATTGGTTTGGTTGGGTTTTGTTTGTTTGTTTGTTTGTTTGGGTTCATTCCTGCTTCTTTCTCATTCTCCCCTCCCTTCATTTCCAATACCATATTCTTTTTTTTTATTTTGTTGGCTTCATAATACACTCTAGCGCTTGGTTAGTTAAGCCATATATACCCCCCATTTTATTTTCCAAAATGTTCTTGGCAACTTTATTTTGCTTTCTTAATATAACTTTTAGAAAGCTGATATTCTTAAATTGTCTTTCTATCGTGAGTGTCTTTCCGTTTGTTCATATCTATTATTGTTTACATAGATACTATGTCTTTCTTGTTAACTCCCAAACATTTCATTGTATAATTTTTACTTCCCTTTTCATAACTTGGTTGTTGGTGGTGTCCTACAGCTCAATTTCCAACAGTGATACGCTTCCCCACACTAATAAGCAATTATCAGACACCAACAGGAAAATGGAGAATTCAGCTCAATTCTGAAACTACCCAGAGAAAGCAGCAGAATCCAAGGTAAAGATCACCCTCCACTTCAATGCTAGACACAAGCCCCAGGAAAGTGTCACACAGTCACTCTGCCTTCTGACCTACAGGATAGACACAAAGTTCTCACCCCCTCCTCAGACTTCCGGTGCTGTTGCAAGCCCATATTACTATCTGCTAGTAATATGGGAGCTTCATTACATAGGCATGATTAACTCATTGGTCACTAGAAATAGAGCTCAACCACCAGCATCCTCCCCTCCCAGAAGGTCTAGTCTTCCTCTCCCTCTACCCAAAAATGGTTTCCCAGTCAACCAGCCCACAACCTCAAGTGTTTTCTAAGAATTACTTTCATTTCCATAGAGAAAGACACCTCTATCATTCGTAATACTTAGGAAACCCCAAGGCTTTGGGGAGGCAGTGAGAGGGGAACTGTGGATAAAGACAACATATTGACATATCACAATGATTATGCCAAGTTTTGCTATTAGAGAGATATATAGACATAGATTAGATAGATGATATAGATCCCAGTATAGATATAGATACAAAAGTCAACTCTTTTATCTTATTGTCATCTTATCAAATTGTTCTATAAATCTAATCAGTTTTACTAATGTTTCTTATTTTTCTAGTTATATAATTACACTCTCAGTAAAAGAAAATTTTCTTAATTTCTAACATTTACATCAATTATTTGAAGTTATATTACATTAATAACACCCTCTAAAATAGTGTTATAAAGTGGCAATATTGGACAATCCTTCTTGTTCCTGTTTGAAATTGAAATGACTTAGGCAAATGTATAAGTCATGAAGAGAGGTTAGCAAATTACGATCCACTAGCAAAATCCATAACCCATTTTTTAAAAACAAAGTTTTATTGGAACACAGCCAGACATGTTCATTAAGTCTGGTTGCTTTTTGCTACAATGGATGTGTTAAAGACTTGTGACAGAGACAACATGAATCATAAAGTCTAAAATATTTACTATCGGTCCCTTTGCAGAAAAACTTTTCCAACAACCCCTGATCAAGAAAGGTTATGTTGTGGTAACAAACAACTACAAATCTCAGTGAATTAAGACTTTCATTTCTCCCACAAAGTCAGCTGTGAGTCTGAACAACCTCCAGTCATGCTGTTGTCATGAAGTGACACAGATTAGGCTGTTTCCAACCTATGACTCTGCTGTCACCACACAAGGTCTATCTGGGATCATCATGATGGAGGAAAAGAGCACAGAGCATCTGGTGTTATCACACCACTGTCCCCTGCTTTAGCACAGAAGTGGTACAGCCCTTCCACTCTCAGCCCATTAACCAAAATTGCTCACATGACATTCAGATAGCTTCAAGAGGGCTGGGAATATAAGCATCTGTATGTCTGGAAAAAGAGAGAAACAGATATTGGTTAGCATTATTAATATGTACCAAACAGATATTGTTACATCTTAATAATTTCTTTCTCTTCCTATGCAAAAATTTTTATTTAGCTATTAAAATCTCAATGTCTATTGATATGTTCCTGTGAATTTTATCCACATGAAATGTAAAGTAATAATTGTACTCATAAATTTTCTGTAAAGGAATCATTCATATGTTGCTGCAATAAAATCTCTTTAGTCAAAGTTCATTATTTTTTTAAACAGTAGAACTCTATATTAATATTTTACAGCTATGTTCATTAGTGATTAAGCTATTACTTTCCCCTTTTGTACTATCTTTATCATATCATGTTAGTACATATCTCAATCCTGATGTTCATTAGAATCACTCAGGAAGTTTCTCCAAAATGCTGATGTACAGGTCGAAATCCAGACCAGTTGGACCATAATTCCTGGGTAGGGAAACCCAAGAAGCAATTTTTAGAACTCTCTGGTGATTCTTACTGTGTAAAATGAACTAAGGTTATATTGACTCATTCTCTTTGTAAGGTGATAAAATCATTCTAGAGCTTCCCTCCCCTCCCCATACCCCATATACATTAAAGTAAGCAGCCAAGTATATCATAGGGTAAAAAGAGAAAAACAGCAGAAGAAAATTTATCCTTTAAATTCCAGATAATTGAGATATAAGGTATGAGATATAAAATAGATATCATTAATATGTGGAAAGAGATAAAAGATAATTTTTTTTCAGAGAATAACAAACTCTTTTAAAAAGGAAATTCCAGAACTGAATAAAAAGCAACAACCAAAATTAAGAGCCCAATATAAAGGTGCAACCACAGTTTAGACATAGCTGAAGAGAGAAATAGGGAAGTGGAAGGTAGAGCAGAAGAAAATACTCAGGTATAAACCATAGAAAGACAAAGAAAGTAAAACACAAAAGAGAAGGTAAGATACTTATGGAATATTAAAATTATAAAATGTATAAATATAAGTAATTGAAAATTCATTAGGAGAGAAGAAAAAACTTGGGAAGAAGCTATATTAGAAGAAATAGCAGTGGAAATTTTTTCAAAACTGATGAAAAATGTCATCACAAAGTTCAGATATCTTTCAGTCCCCAGACAGAATAAACAAACAGCAACAAGAAAGAAAACCCCCACACCTCAATGCATCAATGTAAAGCTGCTGAAAAGCAAAAGCAATGAAAATACCTTAAACAAGTCTGAGTAAAATAGACAAAATTACTCTAAAGGAACATAAAATAAACTGATGAATGACTTCTTATAGACATAATTGAAGCCAAAAGTAATGGTATAATATTTTTAAAGGCCTGAAAGAAGAAAACCTGCAAACTTAGAATTGCGCATTTATTAAAAATATCCTGTTAAAATGTAGGTGAAAAAATGACAATGTGAGATAAATTTTTTAAAATAAATGACTGTAGCGGAGGCAGGTTATGAAGCCTCAGACTGCTTCAGAATAATTTTCAACAACAGCAACATCACCTTGTGGTGAACAGTAGGTTCTGCTAGTAGGCAATCAGTTTTCCAGTTCTCTCCCTATCTGATTTTGGAAACAGGAATGGATACCCTTGGTGAGTTGTAAGGAGTGAGGTGGGTGAAGAGTTGTGAGGCCTGAAGAGGAAAAAAATAGATTTCCTGAAAATTTGGGCATGTGACAGCTGAAGTGTTTTAACAAGTAAAATAAAAGAAGCATAATTATGTTTATATCGGCAAAATGTCATATATAAATTATTAATACAGAAAACTTGACCACAACTCACTTCAATAAATTAGGGTTGTTTTGTTTTGTCTACACCATGTGAACTCCAGTAGTAGGCCAACTGGCATTAGTTCTGTCATGGCTGAAAATTCTGTGATTCTCTTAGTCTTTACTTCATGGTCTCAAGTGACTACTGGCAGTAAAGACAACCAAATTCACATTTCAATCTGGACAAAAAGGCAAACACAAGGAAAAATTTTGAGGAAGCAAAAATAGGAAAGTAAAATGTCCCAGAAATTTCCAACAATTTTCCACTTACTTGCCATTGTTCAGAACAGTATCACATGATCCCCCACCAACTATGAAGCCAAGAGTTAGAACGCTTTTAACAGCATGTGATGTTATTCTGCACAAGAGCAGGGTTCTATTGGTAAAAGAAATGGCAGGTGAACGTGGGGTTGGCACGTATCAATGCTGCCGCTCCTGCCATGCCCTTCACCCGTGAGATGCATTATGCTAACTTTGTAATTCATTGTAATGCCTGTTGGATTTCTAAGATACCTTTATTAAAAGTTACTTAAAAGTTATGATTTTTTTCCTCTGAAAGTCTAATATGTATTTTGGTTGTTTGTTTTTCACAGATGCTTCTAGGCTGAGTTTGTGGAACATGGTTTGGACACCACAAAGATTGTTTTATTCTTTATGGTCAATAAAAAAATGTTCTCTTAGAAGTCAAAAACATCATTAGAAATGAAATGTTAAGGAGTAAACATAAAACTATTTCCAAAAATGCTAAAATCAGATTTTTTTAATTGAAAATGTCCTGAAGCTTCATTCCTTCCCACGGAGGTAGGTCAAGGAAATGTTATTTATACATCCTTAGGATAAACTACCTAATGATGCTAATCAATTCCACCTAGCCCCTCTCCCCTACACAATCTAATGAGAAGCAGACAACCCAGTGGCACCCCTCATCCTACCTTTGCTTTCCCTTATAATGCAAACAGCTGCTTCTGGAGAATCTGGGTAGTTCTGTTCTTTCTAGTAGGCGCCATGCCAGGTAAAGGGGAAGATGCCCTTTAATTATAGGAAGGAGACACTCTCCTTCCCCTCCAAATGTTGAGCATAGCACTGGATTTCCTGACCCTGATTTCCAGCTTCTGCCCACCTGCCTAGGTGTTTTTAGGGTGTGTAAACAGAGACCCAAGCTTCAATTCCAGCTTGGCTTCTGTGTGGTACAGCTGCCTGAAGATCAGCTTTTGATTACCCAGACTTCCACCTCTAAGACATCCATCTCAAATAAACACATGCCCATTATATAAGAGATGTAAAGTCATCTCCTTCCAGAAACTACCCTCAGAAGGCCCTTGGTAGCCCAATCAACCACTTGAATAAGCCCACACCTCTGTCCAACACCTTGATGCCCATGCTTGTGTTTTAAATTCACCAAGAGTAGACCTGAGAAATTCGAGGCACTCCACCCTCAAATCCAATAAAAGCAGAGCCTCAGGTCCTCACTCTTTCCTTCTGTACCCCCAGCCTGGCTGTGTGCCCCAGGGCATGCTACAAACCCGCCAGGACCTGTGACTAATACACCTTGTTCTTCCAAAATTCTCAGATGGTTGCTGTTGCTGCACATCCGGCATCATAACAAGAACCACAAGGGCCAGTCCAACCACAACCTGGGCTCTAGTCAGGGATGCGCCTGTGGGCTCCCAGGGGGCACAGGCCCGGGTGAGAGCCTGTTTGCCATCCAGCGGTGTCCCTGACCACAAGCTAAGACAGCAACACTCAGCCACAGAGACGTTCACAGCTGATCCTGCAGTGTGCTTTGAGCAGCCCCCTTTAAAGCCTTTCCTTTGTGGTCTCCAGATTTATTACCTTGGGCAAGAGAAGGCAGATATACGAGGCCTGGGAAACAGGCTTATTTAATAGGAAAGGTATTATAGTTTTCTTTAGTTTTTAAAGGAACTAAGTGGGAGAACTCAAGTCAGTTTCTCTCCCTGCCCTCCATGACTTGACCAGAAATTGGGGGTGGAGGGGAGAGTGGAAGAGAAAATAGAGAGCCGGGGGTCCTGGGAGCCTCCAAAAGACCACCAGAGGAGTCTAGGCAAACTTGGAACAGCATGGAGGTCAGACTACAGGGCTCTCTGGGATCACCGGTACTGCCAGCCCAGCTTGAGCATCTGTGGGGGGTTGGCAGACCCTTGGGAAGAGTCTGCAGCTTTGGGGAAAGACCAATCTGTCAGTTCTGGGTGTTGTAAAGTGGACCTGCCTGCATGTAACTGAGGCAGAGCAGAGGGTTCCAGCTGCCGCCAAATCACCACACACACACACTCACTCTTCAAGAATAGAGCAGGTGACCAAGAAGAAAAAGAAATAGAGTGCAATTATCCAAAACAAAAGGACAGCATTTCCTGAAGAGATTTATTATATTTAAATATTGGATTAAGACTAAATTCCAGATGGAACAGAGCAGAAGTGAACTCCCTTACCTCTAGCTAGAGGGTAAAGGAGGGTGATAACTATCACTCGATCTAAAGCAAAGGAATTGCATTTCCTCAGTCACTCGCCCCGCGACGCAGACAGAACCGCCCTGCACTGCGCATGCGCCGAACCACCGCCCGGCACAGGAGGTGACACCACAAGGCACCTTCTGTGCAACCCCAGCGGCCGCACTCCCTAGAGCTGCTGTAACATGTTACCATCAAGTTGGTGCTTACACCCGCCGACTGTATTGTCGTACCAGTCTGTAGGTCAGAAACGTGTGTCCTTGGCTTAAAACCAATGTGTCAGTCTGGCAGTAACCCTGTTGGAGACGCTAACGGGGAATGCCTTTGTCGCTTCAGATTCTAGGCACCACTGCATTCCTCGGATTGTAGCATCTTCTCCATCTTCAAATTCAGCAGCCTCAGGTGGAGCCTTTTCATGCCTCCACATCTTACAGTCCAGCCCCTTCCGATTATAGGGACCCTTGTGCCTACATGGGACCCACCTGTTAATCCAAGTGATTCCCCCCCCCCTTAAAGTCAACTGTCCACCAGCCTGCCAATTCCACCTGCTACTTTAGTTCTCTCTTGCCCTGTACCAAACACAGCATAGCCCAATCCCGGAGACCACCAAATGGACATCTTTGGGGGCCACTACTCTGCTTAGCACACAAAAAAGCCTGTTTTCTCCTCTATGAAAGAGGATGCGGGCTGTTGGACGGTCGCAGAGCTAACACATGTAAACTGATTGTCACAGAGGATATGGGCGATTCCACCCTCCATTTAGCCCTGGTCTGATGCCTGGACTAACCTGGGCACACACCCTTTCTTCATGCCCCTGACTATCACCTGGCCCCAGAATGGGTGACCTCGTCACTAGGTGCAGTGCAGACACTTAAAAATGGTGACTCTCAGATCACCAAGACAGCACATCTTGCCCTCACACCTATGTTCTCGCTCCAGCTTCACTTCCACCCTTTCGGCTCTCTGAGCAGCACCACAGCCATAGGCAAAAACAAATGCAAAAAAGGAGCCAAGAAGAAAGTGGCTGATTCATTTCTAAGAAAGATTGGTATGATGTGAAAGCAGCAGTGATGTCAGTATAAGAAATATTGGAAAAAACACTAGTCACAAGAACTCAAAGGACCGAAGTTGCATCTGATGGCCTCAAGGTTCATGTTTTTCGAAGTGAGTATTGCTGATCTGCAGAATGATGAAGTTGCACTTGAGAAAATTCCAGCTAATTACTGAGGATGTTCAGGGTAAAAACTACCCGGCTGACATTCGTGGAATGCATCTTACCTGCCACAAAATGTGTCCCATGACCAAAATATGGCAGACCATGACTGAAGCGCTTGTGGGTGCCAAGATTACCCGTGGTTACTTGTTTCATCTGTTCTGTGCTTGTTTTACTAAAAAAGGCAACAATCGGATTCGGAAGACCTCTTGTGCTCAGCCCTTAGAGCTTCACCAAACCGGGAAGATGATGGAAATCATCACCTAGAGCTGTAGGCAAATGACTCAAAAGAGGTGGTCAATTAATTGATTCCAGACAGCATTGGGGAAGTCACAGAAAAGGCACCAATCCCTTACCTGCTCCATGACGTCACTGTCTGAAAGTAAAAGTGCCAAAGAAGTCCAAGGTTGAACCAGGAAAACTCGTGATTTTTTTTATTTAAAAAAATAATTATTCTTAGCAAAGTGAATCATCTTCCCAGTCCTTAGCTCTTAGCTAGGGTAGTATATTGAAGTAGGAGTCATTCCAAACAGGTATACATCAAACCAGACAAATGCCGGAAAGCAGAGAAAAGTAAAAGCTAGACTGAGTTTCAAAAGTAATAAAGCTAATGAAATTACCCTCAGAAGAGTTCCAAAGCAGTCAACTGAAGAAAATGATGTACTAACCTTTTAACAATAAAAAGTTCAGGAGTCTTTGATTTTTTTTTTTAATTACTGTTATTTTTAAGACCTTTGCTCTCTCCTGCTGTGGGTTCCATTTGACAATTGGTAGAAAGGATAGGCAATTGATACATTAACCTGGGGCCAGTAGGGTGAGGACATACTTGAAACCCGGAATTTAACCATTTAAATCATTAGATCAAAATGAGTGAAGCACCAGCTACAAATAAGTACAGAATGCCACCTGTGACTATAAGGCATTGTAAAAAAATCAATGTTTGCAACAAAGTAAATCACACAGATGAAAGTCGTGAAATTAAAGGTATAATTCTGCATTATCTTTTCATCAAAGTTATTACAAGGGTTACCCACATTATTGCTATCATTATCTCAATTTTATATGGAAAAACAAACTTTATATCAACTATCTCATATCTTCCAAGGAAAAGGAGTGTTTTATGCATCCTCAAAATAAAGACAAACACTTCTTTCGGTTGGCAATTACGGTTTGAACCAAAAATATATCATTGTCATTTGTTGGAGATGTGGCTTTTTTTTTTTTTTTAAGAATTCATGTAGCGGTAAAATGGAGTAAACCAGCTAGATGGCTTTTCTGTTGCTCCGAAAGCCTCAACCATAAGACCACACTTCCACCTGGTGGTCATACCAGATATTACAATTTATTTTGAGAGTTCCCCAGTCTGAGGTTTACTGTTTAAAAAAGAGAAAGTATTGTGTTTTATTTAACTTCTAGAAAAATTAAACGGAGGGAGTCTTGGCGTCACAGTGTTGTAGGTTAAATGAAAATAAAACTCTGAGTGCAAAATCTTAGAGAAGCCAGTAGTCCAATTCCTTCTGTGGAACAAACTCTTACACCAAAGAACTTGTAAATTTGCTTCCAGGGCCCCTGTGGCGGAGCAACACATCAGCATGTGGAAGTATCCTCCTTTGTTATCTTACCTTTTCAGTACCTACTCAGCAGTACAATTTAGTCAGAATAAAATCGTTTAGGCCTCAGAGGTTAGAAAACCAAATAGTACTTACCTAGTGTTAGACAGTCTAAAAGAAGACCCCAGGATAGGTATTGTTTGAATTCACTAAATTCTTGTGATTTCCATTCCAAATACATCACAAAAGTTAAAGGTTGGAGTTGATATATTAAGGGATTTTCATAAGAGAAAGTGATTTAGCGCAATAGTCAACATTTTGCGAACAAAGAGGAGCTAGTAAGCCCCAACCTCGGTGTGATGGACTCAGAGACTGCCAAAGCCTGAAAGGTCTGCGTGTGGTGCTCTAAGGCCTTGTAGGGTACTGGTCCCTTCTTTGGAAGGACAGAGCTTTCTGATCCTAAAAGAGCTCAACTAGAGGATGCCTTTAAACTATATATGATTGTGTAAATTTGACCCAAGTTTATCCAAATTGAGGCCATATTTATCTTCATAATCAGATTACACTGCTCAACAAATTTTTACAAAAGTCATGTTACTGAAATAAAATTAGTCATTTCCTATCAATTTGTATGTGCTCAACACGAATATGACAGTCAAATTCTAATTTGGGCTCTAGTTTTTTTTTTGTAATCTGCAATAAATTGATGTTTATATCAAAAAATGCATGCTAGTAGTAATAGACCTACAGTTACTACCTGTAAAAAATCAAGTCATAGACTACTTCTTAGATTTCTTTGCTTGTCTCTTGTACAGCTGTTGAGGAACATCTTCTGGGGAGTGTCCAGCAGTAGTCAGCCAGCATTGTAGTGGACCACTTTCCCTGGTATCTTTGTTCCACTGAGGCGATATCTTGATGAAAACGTTCACCATGTTCATCACTAACCATACACAGTTTTCAGGGACAAAATCCAAATGGGAATGAAGGAAGTGGATCTTTAGAGACATATTGCAGCCAAGTTTCTGATACTGCATCAGCATGTCTTCTACTAGTTCCTTGTAGTTTTCTGCCCTAACATTCCCAAGAAAGTTTGTAAACACTAGGCAAAAAGCATTCCATGCTTGTTTCGCATCACCCCGCAG
This sequence comes from Scalopus aquaticus, assembly GCA_004024925.1. NCBI lineage: Eukaryota > Metazoa > Chordata > Mammalia > Eulipotyphla > Talpidae > Scalopus > Scalopus aquaticus. The sequence goes on along the minus strand of PVIJ01006237.1, from coordinate 65,913 downwards.
CAAGATGTATGCATGATGGGATTATGCAATGTGATGCAATATTACATCATTCTAGGCTGATTTAGGATGTTGTTGCAGTCCTACTGGGTAAATTTACACGGTGAAACATATAAAATGAATTATATGAAATATCTTCAAAACGAGAGCTAATAAAAATTATCAGGGTTATATTCATGTTCAGCACACCAAGATACTACAGTTTAGGGCCTTTTTAAGTCAGTAATGATCTCAGTGTTGACCAGTGTTATGAATCAAGTTGCAGGTGACTTTCCTGGGACTCACTCCCTAAACACACACTAGGATGGGTCACCAGCCAGTGCTCAGGCCCCCTGGCCTTCATCTGCTGCCACCTCCTGGGAGAGTAGGACATATCTGGAGTCCCTTCAGCTCAGCCCGGCAAAGCAAATCTTTCCCTGGATTTAGCACCATGCTTCCCTGCCCTTCCTCAGCAAAGGTCTAAGATTTACCCACAACTCCTCAAAGGATAGAGGAAGGAAAACTGCCAGTTCTTTATTATCTACCCTTCAAATCTGTACCCTGGCAGCCAATGTTGCCCCAGTTCTTGCCTGTGAACTCTGTTGGCTGAGTCAAGAGGTTCCCACCTAAGCCACTTTAGGCTGGATGTACCTCCCAGGGTTCTGTCACCCCTATCTCTGCTGGTGAGAAGAGAAACCACGTTCCACAAGAGGAGGCAAGACCCCCACTACCCACACTGGCCCAGAGAGCAAAGGAAGTTCTTTCGTCCCCAAGGTCCAAAGTTTACTTCATTTCCAAGTAACCACTTCCCAGAATGACTAATAGGTACATCAGTACCTTTGCAGAGAAATTTCAACCCATTCCCTGTGTTGCCAACCAGTCAGGGCTAATTTCCTAAAGTTAGGGGTGTTCGGTCTTATACCTACATGTTCACCTTGAATGCAATATTGAGAAGTCCCTAAGCTAAACTGAAGAGGAATACCCACTGCCAACTAAAGGTTTCTGTGCTTTCTAGATTCTTCCCTGGGACTGAAACATTCCCTGTAAGCCCAGAGAAGACAGGTGTTTTCCAGATGGTAGTGGTGAGTGGACATACTCTTAGTGGAAGAGTTAGCGTCCAAAAATATGGCGATAATGAATGTTTCTTCAAGTAAGATGAAAGAATGCAAAGTTGTGGTTGAGGAGTGGTGTGCCTGCAGGTGAGATGCATGTTGTTTCTGTCTTGATGGAGACAACCTCCAGGAACAGACTGAGTAAGCAAGGAGCAGAGCTGGTAAGGAGGACAGTGCAGCTGGGAAGGGATGGTCAAGAGCTAGAAACCTGTCCAGTGAGGTCACTGGGAATGGCGAAAGCGGAGCAGAGAGGAGAGCCGGCAGCCCAGAGCTGCCACGTTGGTGTGAACTGGAGCAGCAAGGTCTTGATCAGAGAACAGCAGCGAGCAAGGAGGCAGATGTGCTGTGAACAGTGCGTGTGTTAGAAACCAGTAGCAGTGTCTGCAAAAGACAGAAGAAAGGCCAATTCAGAGCATCCTTGAAATGAGGGAGGAAACCAGTCCCTCCCCCTGGCTCTGAAGTTTCTTCTGCACCAACATCTAGGCTTCTAGATGAATATGGTAGCCTTACTTATAAGCTGAAGATAGAGGAGGTTTGCTGATCACATACTATGAATTTTGGGGACTCTGTGAGATTAGGAAAGGGAGAGGGAGGAGGGGGAAGATCAAATCAAGGCAGGGTTTTCCATTTTCTTTTAACTAAAACCCATAGTAAGAACACATTTTACATTGCTAACCCATGTACACAATATTTGGTACTGTCTCCGAACCTCTTTCCCTCCCTCCCCAAAGACTTTACTGAGCACTTACTATGTTCTAGTCAGTTCTATGCACTGAGGATACAGGAGTGAACAAAACCTATAATCCTTACTCTTACAGCATTTCATTCTGGGGGAGGGCACACAATGAACAAGATAACATCACTCAGTATCTGGGGAAGATTGATTCTCAGGCCCCCATGAATACCAAAATCTCAGAATGCTGAAGTCTCTTACATAGAAGAGCATAGTGTTCACATATAACCTACACATATCCTCCTGTATACTTTAAATATCTCTACATTACTTATAATACCTATTTTTTTTAAGATTTATTTTTGCATACAAGCTGGGGTGCAGGCCAGAGTCATTGGGCGGTGGGAGGGTTCACCTGAGACAGAGTGGGGAGCAGAACAGGCAGATCGACCAAAATGCACTGCTGAGGGGAGCAGCAGGCGAGGCAGGAGAGGTCTGCCGCACCATGTGGGAATCTCCCCAGCGAGGAATGGAACTTATGCCACCACCTCCGCCACCACCAACAGCTCCACAGCGCTGCGCTTAACCCGTTGCGCCACCAGGGAGGACCCTAATTATAGTACCTATTAAGATGTTGAACTCTTCGGTTTAGATTTAGATCTTCTCCTGTCTCCTCTGCTGGAGGTGGAGTCCAACTTGAAAGCTGAGTGAGGAAATGATGGGACCTCCAAAGAGATCTACCTTCTAGTGCCCAGAACCTGTGGATGTTACCTGATATGAAAGGAACTTTGCAAAGGTCATTGAGTAAAGGGCGTGAAGGTGGGGAGATGATCCCAAATTATCCAGATGGTCCCAATGTCATCACAGTGACCTCATTAGAGGAAGACAGGAGGTCAAGTGACAGGAGACGTGATCCCGGACACAAAGGTCAGAGCAGCATGGCTGTTGGCTGGGCCTGGCCCAGGGATTCAGGTAACTGTTAGGTGTTTGAAAAGGCAGGAAATAGATTCTCCCCTAGAGCCTCCAGAAGGAACATAGCTCTGTTGACACTTTAAATCTAATGAGAATGATTTTAGACTTCTAAATTCCAGACCTAGAATAAATGTATCGTTTTTAGCCACTAAATGTGTGGTGATTTTTTACCACATCAATAGGAAACTAATGCAAGTCCCCAAGAGGAAATCAGGATGTAACTTCAAAGAGAAGTGGGGATGAAGATGGTTGCAATGGCAGAAGGTCTCTGTCCATCTTCTGCTCTGGCCTCTGCTGGACAAGCATAGGTGTTGACCTCCTGTTCATCCTCTCCACTCTCACTATCATAAGCCAGTAATGAATGACTCAACAGAGGGGAGTCACAGCAGATGGGAACATGGGTGGTGTTTATCTTGCCTGGAGAGGAAGATATTCATCCATAGGTGGGCCCCCAGAATTCCACACATTACATGACACAGACCATTACCTGGAAGCAGTTTGGTTCTGTTTAGATGTCTATTTCATCTTTAAATATAGTTTCCACATTGCTGGGCTTTCTCCTTACAAAATCAATGGAATCAAATCCTTTCTCAAAACTAGGTAACTGACACTGTTAGCATTCTAAATCAGCTTCAAGTGAATACCTAAGCAAATGAGGTAAGAGAGGACCTAGGCCACGTGTGACAATTCCTGTACCTTTTCCAATTCACAGAATGAAGCCTAATCCAAAAAACATAGACAGAAAAAGGAATGTGAGGGTCTGAAATTATTACTTAAAAGCACCCACTTAAAAGCACCCATACTTATAATCTCACATAAAGAGAAACTTCAAATTTGATCACAATACCTGATAGTTGAGTTGGAAATTAGAACCATTTTTACACTAAAATGTTAGAAATATTTTCCCAATGTTCAAATATTTATCAAAATAAAATTAATCTGCTTTATCTGGTGATACCCAATTCAATGGTGATCATCAGATTCCACATGAACCAGTCTCACTCCAATTCTCAAAGGTTTAGAGCTATAGCAACAGCATTGTCTTTTCTAGGCAAGTTGAGGATGGAACTGCATGATATAAGAATGTACATGCTTGGTGTCTTTCAAAAGTATTCCATAGTCTGGCAAGATGGCAGCAAAGAGAAGACGCTGGCTGGCCTCCTCCAGATACTCATAAATGATCTGCTGTAAAACAAAGCCAAAACAAACAAAGACCTGATGGAAAAACTGAAGCCCATGGCACACAGTAGGAGCATGTTTGGCAGAAATGGGTAGAATAAACTTGAAGTAAACTTGTGTAGAATGATAATGGGGCAGTACAGCTCACAAGAGGGAAGAATGACTGGTGCAAAGTGACTTGGGCACACCCAACACCAGGGCTCCTAAGACTTAGCACTGCAGTGAATAAGGGGTACATGAGTAGGCACCCAGGATGGAGGGTGGAAAGCCACAGAGGTAGGGACATAAAACAAGGCTTCAGTCTGAGGCTCATAAGACAGAACTGCTGTAGCCTGTATTGGATCAGGGCACCTGGGCTTCCCTATGGACAAGTTTACTACTCAGAGCCCAGGCTGAGCTATCTAAACACCTGCCATCCTCTGCCACCCTCCCACCCCAGGCTGAGCTATCTAAAGCACCCAATATCCATACAAAGAAACATTTCAACTAGAGCTAGTATACCTACCAACAGCAAGAGTAGATACTCCCAATAAGACACTGTGCTGGGAAGGAAAAGAGAACCACCAAGCTGGAGACACCTGAGACCAAAAAGCTGGTCTGGAGGAAGGGATTACGGTGGATCCCCACCAGACAACTCTGGCACCTACAGGAAGTTCAAATCCCTGAGTCTACACACTCAGAGTCTATGTACAGCCCTGGTCTTCTTTTATACCTAACTACCAGTACCACTCCCCCAATGACTCCAAAAGATGAAAGACAACAGTTGAAAATATATTTCTATTAGAACCCATAAAAAGTTGAAAATGTAGAGACAGAATAACACATCACAAATTCCAGAGCAAACAAACAAAAGCCATGAAAGGCATCCTGACTCAGCAGAGAATGACAGAAGGGGAATTCAGGGCAACAGTCTAGGAAATGCTGAGGGGGGTTGGGGGGAAATATATATATATGGATATAAAACAACAACAGAGTAAGTATGAGGAAAATATGAGGCAGCTACAACTAGAAATAGCAGAGCTAAGAAACACTATATCTGATTTTAAAATACAATTGAGTGCCTCAATAGCAGACAAACAGAGGCAGTGGAGAGGATTAATGAGCTGAAAAAACAGTGTTGAAGAACACAAAACTAAAACAATGTAACGAAAAAAGAATTTAAAAAATGAAAACAGAACTCTGGGACAACTTGAAGAGAAAAAATTATCCATAGTGAAGGTCCTAGAAGAAGAAAACAGGAAAAGAAAATGTATTTAAAGAGATAATCTCAATATGGGAAATGAACCAGAAGTAGTGATCTAATAGGCCCAAAGAGTTCCAAACAAAGTACTAGACAGACATAATCCAAGACACATAAAAGCAAAGCTATTGGAAACTAACAATGTGTACAAATTACTTAAAATATCAAGGTAAAAAGAGGAAACCTTTAAGGGAACACCAATCAGACTATCATCAGATTTTTTAGCAAAAACATTATAATTATGAAGGGACTGAAAAGAGATGTTTAAAGTACTTAAAGAAAAAGATTTCCAATCTAGAGTCCTTTACCTAGCAAGGTTAACAATCAAGATAGAAGAGTAAGGAGCTACACTGAAAAGCAAAAACTAAAAGAATTTATCAACACCAAATCTCATATGAAGGAAATCCTGAAGGGGTTTTATAAAGCAACAGAACAACAAAGGGAAAAAGACAAATAACTTAACATGGAGGAGGAGAATTAACAGTGTGTCCCACCAGAATAAATCAGAGACCAGAGCATCCAAATGTCAATCACATACTAACCTCAGTAGAACCCTTAAGCAAAAAGTAACACATATAGTAATAACAAATGGATTTTTTAAAGACATAACAGGAAGCCCTCAAAACATAAGAAAGACAAGTCAAAAAGTAAAAACACGATAAAATGGCAATGAGCACTTACATTCAATAATCACCTTAAACATAAATGACCTGAATTCACCAGTCAAAAGATGTAGAGTGGGGGCCTCCCTGATGGCACAATGGGTTAGGTCTCAGCACTACAAAACTATCCGCAGCCACTGGAGCATGAATTTGATCCCCGGCCAGGGAGCTTCCCACATGGAGCAGCAGACCTCTCCTGTCTTGCCTGCTGCTCCCCTCAGCAGTGTACTTCAGTGGATCTGCCTGTGCTCCCTGCTCTATCTCTAGTGAATCCTCTTACCACCCCACACCTCTGGCCTACAACCCAGTTCTTTTATGCATAAATAAATAAATCTTTTTTTAAAAAAGATATAGAGTGGCTGAATAGATTTCAAATAAAAGCACAACATACTCATGTTTATCAGAAACTCACCTTACCAACAAAGACAAGATCAGACTTAAAGGCTGGAAGACAGACAAGCAAATGGCAGCCAGAAAAAAATCAAGAGCAGCTATACATACTATCTGTTAAAACAGACTTCAATTAGGAAAGGTAATAAGAAATATAGAAGGACACTATATTATCACTAAGGGTGTAATACAACAAGAAGAAATAACACTCATAAATATGTATGAACCAAGTGATGGCACACCAAGATATGTAAGACAATATTAATAACAGAACTTAGAAGAGATTGATAGCAAAGCAATAATACTAGGGGACCTCAATAACTCATTTACAATGACCAGATCAACAAAACAAAGCATAAATAAGGAAACAACAGCTTTAAATGAGGTGTTAGGCCAAACAGGTCTAACAGATATCTACAGAACACACCATTCAAAAAACTGCTGAATATGCATTTTCCAAGCACACATGGTATATTTTCAAGAATAAATCATACCTTAAGCCACAAGTCAATTTTCAATAAAACCATAAAGATCAAAATTATACCTACTACCTTCTCTGGCCATAATGCTGTAATGTTAGAAAGCAACAACAACAATAACAAAAAATCAGGAAAAAGTCTGAATACATGGAAACTAAATAAAATGATATTTAATAGCAATTGGATAAGTGAGGGAAACAAAGTAGAAATTTAAAAATACCTTTGAGACAAATATAAAAAAATACAAGCTATGAGGACCTATGTAATAAAGCAAGGGTACACTTAGGGGGAAAGATAATAGATAATATAGGCCCACATTATAAAGAAAAATCCAAAATAAATAGTCTGTCACACCCAAAAAAACCTGAAAAAGAGGAACAAACAAAATTCAATCCAGTAAAAGGAAAGAAATAAAGAAAATAAGAATATGAATAATGAAATACACATCAAAAAAAATCAATGAAACTAAGAACTGGTTTTTTAAGAAGATAAAGTAAATAAACCTTTAGTTGGGCTAATTTTTTAAAGGAGAAAATATTAGTAAACAGACTCACAAATGAAAGAGGAGGACACACTACAGATAGCACAGAAATACAAAATATTATAAGACATTACTATAAACAACTATATGCCAGTAAACTCAATAACCTTGAAGAAAGGTGTAAATTTCTAGATCAACAGTAAGCCAAAATTAACCCATAAGAAGTAGATGAATGACCAAGCCAATTACAAGCATGGAAATTTAAACAGCAACAACAACAAAAATCTTCCCAAAAAGAACACTGAAGGACAAGATGCCTTTCCAAATGAATGTTATCAAGATCTTTAAAGAACTAATGCCCACCTTGCTCAAAACGTCATGAAAAATACAAGGAGTGCTCCCTAATAATTTTATGATACCAATACTATCTTAATACCGAAACCAAAGACAGCACAAGAAAATTATAGAGCAACATCCCTCCTGATCAATGCAAAAACTTTCAACAAAATACCAGCCAACAGATTTAGTAGTATACCTCAAGGATTATACACCATTATCAAATGGGATTCACCAGAGGGATGCAAAGATGGTTTAATATACATAAATCAATTAATGTAGTGCATCATAACAAAAGTAAAATAAAAACCATATGATAATTTCCATACAAAGAAAGCAACTGATAAGATTCAGCATCTATTTATGATGAAAACAAAACAACATGGGAATAAAAGAAACTTGCATCAATATAATAAAGGCTATAAGCTGCAAACCAACAACCAATATAGCACTAAAAGTGAAAAACTGAAAGCTTTTTCCATAAGATCCAGCACAAGACAAGGATACCACTTCTGGTTTACTTGATACTAGAGGTTTTGGCCAGAGTTATCAGACAATCATAGGAAATAAAGTGAATCCAAGTAAGAAAAGAAGTGAAGTCACAATTCACAGATGATATTATATATAGATGATCCTAAAGACTCTACCAAAGAGTTATTAGAAACAATAAATAAACACAGAAAAGTGGCAGGCTACAAAGTCAACATATAGAAATCCATAGTCTTTTTATATCAAACAATGAATAAGAAGCAAAAGAAATTAAGAAAATAATTCCATTTATAAATGCTTCAAAGAGAATTAAATACCTCAGAATCAACCTCAAAAAGGAAGCAAAAGACCTGTAAATGAGATGTTACTAAAAGACTTAGACAGCAACATAAGGAGACAGAAGGGTAGCTCATGCTCATGGATGGGAGAATCAGTATAATCAAAATGACTACCACGTCTACAATGATATATAGGCTTAACACAATCTCATCAAAATCCCAGAAATATTTTTCAAAGAAACAGAACAAAAAACTATTGCCATTTATATGGAACCACAAAAGACCTTCAATTGCAAAGTCAACCTTAATAACAAGAGAGGGAAATGGAGGCATCATGTTACCTGACTTCAAACATTACTATAAAGCAACAGTATTAAAAACAATATGGTATTGGCACAAAAGTAGATACATGGACCAAAGGAACAGAATTGAAAGTCCAGAAATAAATCCATACATATAGCAGCACCTCATCTACAATAAAACATCCATGACCATAAAATTGGGGAGAGACAGCTTCTTTAGTAAATAGTGCTGGGAATTAGAAAGCCACACATAAAAGAATAAAGTTGGATTACTTGCTGACACTATATGCAAAGATAAATTCCAAATGATTAAAGATTTAGCTATAAGCTCTGCAACAATAAAATACATATAGGGAAACATTGGTGATCATTCCATGATATCAACAATAAAGATATTTTTGGTGACTCAACCCCCATGACAAGGGAACTAAAAACAAACAATTGTGATTGCCACAAGTTAAAGAGCATAGATTGATAGAAGATAGATAAACAGACAGATAGATAAAATTGATAAACAGATAGAGCTTTTAAAAAAAAAGTTTCTATATAGCAAAAGAAAATCCAAGACTACAAAATAGAAACCCTACTGAAAGGGAGAAATATTCACAGAATGTGTAATTGATAAGGGATTACTATCCAAGATATATTAAAAACTCGTATAAGGCAACAAAACAATCCAAGTAATAAGTGGGCAGGAAGTATGGACAATTCACCAAAGAGGACATCCAGAAGGCCAAAAGACATATAAACAAAAGTTCTTCAATTCTAATATAAAAGAAGCAGATTAAAACTACAATGAGATACTATTTTACACCCATGAGAATGAAACATATTAAAAAGATTCCCAAAGCAAGTTTGGAGAGGATGCAGAGAAAAAGAAACCCTATTGCTCTGTTGATGGGAATGTGAACTGGTGCAACTATTATGGAAAGCAATCTGGATTTACCTTTAAAAAAAATAGAAATACCATATAACCTGGCAATCCCACACTTGGACATATATCCACAGAATATGAAGCCATCAACAAAAAAACCTGGGCCTCCCTGGTGGCACAAGGTGTTAAGTCTCAGCACTATGAAGCAATCAGCAGCCACTGAGCACGAGTTCAATCCCCTGCAAGGGAGCTTCCCACATGGCACAGCAGACCTCTCCTGTCTTGCCTGCTGCTCCCCACTTTGTCTCTGGTGAATCCTCTTACCCCTCCATACCTCTGGCCTGCACCCCAGCTCTTATATGCATAAATAAATAAATCTTTTTAAAAATTGTATTTCCACAATATTCAAAGCAGCATATTTACAATAGCTACGACATGTAAGCAGCTTAAGTTTCTATCAAGTGATGATTGGATCAAAATGTGGTATATCTGTACCATGGAGTATTATATAGCCACAAGAAAGGATGAATGCAGACATTTTCAACAAAATAGAGGGAATTTAAAAGAACCATGTGCTGCAATGTTAAGTCCAGAACAATAAAAACAACTTTCAAAGACACAGCAAACAATTCAATAATGTAAAACACCTTTAAAAACTAGTAGATATTAACAAACATACTGAGGGCTCTGAGGCTCAGAGGGAGTGGGGGGGGAGGGGACAAAGGGACACAAAGGGCAGTGAGGATTGGGGAGAGAACATAGTGATTCACCATATAGGATCTTTTTTTAAAGATTTATTTTTCATACAAGCTGGGGTGCAGGCCAGAGATGTGGGGCAGTGAGAGGGTTCACCAGAGACAGAGTGGGGAGCAGAACAGGTAGATCAACCGAAATACACTGCTGAGGGGAGCAGCGGGCGAGGCAGAAGAGGTCTGCTGTGCCATGTGGAAATCTCCCCAGCCAGGCATCGAACTCTCCCTGCAGCTGCTGACAACTCAACAGCGCTGCGCTTAACCCGTTGCACCACCAGGAAGGCCCACCATATAGGATCTTAAAAATATGAAATAAACTATAGAAATTAGGTGTGCTTGCAGCAGATCTCATAAAACCAAAAGGTCTCACATCTCCTGAATGAGAGCTCAGTAACAGCTTCATGAAGCTAAGAATCTTCTCTGAATGCACTGACATATCATTTCAGAGACTTTATTATCACACTTAACTTTACAAAACAATGGTGAGCACACTATCACTGGGAGAATCACTCTTGATAGTGACTAGTACCCACACACTAATTTTGAGTCAGTCACTATTTAGCACTCATTTAATTCAAACTCTGAGATGGGTATCAGTGCACTTTTTTAATCCCATTTTTTTTGGAGTAGGAGACTGACACACTGTTGGGAGTTTGCCCAAGTCTTTGGGCACAGCTAAGCAGTCTGATTCCAGAGCCTTAACCACAAAGTGTGTGAGCCTTCTTGTGACCCAGCAAATGGGCTCTCTACCCAATCTGCACAGAAACTGACACCATGGCATCAGGCTTTCAGGAAAAAAAGCATGGCAAGGAGGCAGGCAATAAACTCAAATCTGCCACCTTGATTATGAAAGGGGGTGAGGTTATATAGGTTTTGGGAGCCAGGGTTGAGATCAACAAAGTTAAACGTTATTGGCTTAAAAAGACAGGGGCAAAGAAATGCGGACTTGGCTTAAGTTTGCCGACTAGTTAGAGAACGATTCATACAGGGCAGTTCATACGATGTCACTGAAGAGGCAGCTACATTTTGGAGAGGTTCCATCATTTGTTCAAGGGCAATCTTGCCAAGGGCAGAGCTGGGCTACAAGTCCAAGTCTGTCTATCCTTTGCAACTGTGTTGTTAGTCCTGCTGTCTCTCTGTAAGTGTTCGTTAAAAGGCTGCTGCAGATGGCCAGATATTGCCTCATCAGAACTGGCTAATGACCTCAAAATAGAAACTTTCCAACCAAATACCACTGCCTGGATACTTCATTCCAATTTTTTATCTAATCTAGTTTTTATCTACATTAATTTTTTTCCATCTCACTTGTACATAGACAATAGTCAACATTTGTTGCACATCTGCTTTGTAGCAAGCTCTGTGCTAGGTACCTCTTCAATCCCCTTCACATCCAGTGAAGTAGCTGTGGTTATTAACCTGTTGTACAGAAAAGGAAGCTGGGGCACAAAGAGATAAGATGCCAAAGGTCCTAAGTAGCCAAGTGACCGAGCCAAAATTATAACCTATGTACAGTAACTCCAGACCCTGGATTACAACCTTTGCTTTCATATGCTTCCTCCCCAAGCTACTCATGCTCAATACTTCAAACTATTACACAGTAGCTGCCAGCTACATAACTACCTAGGTTACCTAGTTGAAAGGCCAGCTGGAGAGTCCGAATTTCAAAACATCTTAAGCTTCTGAAACACAATGCCACCAACTCCCAACTTCAAACTATCACTGCAGTGTGTTAAGTTTTAGGAACATACTGTATGATGCCAAGGTTTTTCAAAAATAGGAACAATTTGTATTTCCAGTACCTAGAGAAAATGAGATCACAGCTCTTCTTTCTGAACACCATTAAATGAATTCCACGGTATCATTCTTCTTTTTTGAAAGGCACAATTCAGGGTCCAAGCTTTGGGCCAAGACTTGGCTCTAGTACAGTAAGCCTGGACAAGTTCATTTCTGCAAGTTTTCCAGTTAAAAAGTTTGAAAGGTTGTTCTGACAAGGAGATAGGATAAAATACTTACAAATGGTACTCCTTAAAAGTAGCTTTTATTGTTCTTCAAACTTCATGGCTTTCAGTCAACCATGTTTTTGACATTCTGGGCCCCAGCATATGTAGCACAGGTGTCACTAAGCATTGCTCATCTCCTGACAATAGGACTCCCCTACACACCATGGTCCAGAAATAAATTTCAATCTCAGAATCTTATCCTACCTGCCATCCATTTCCACAGAATTCCAGCACAAGTACTCAGTATTAATAGTATGTGACAAACATGTAAACCGTGACACAAATTCAAATGAACACCGGACAGACATGAGTATAAAACAAGTAATGGGTGCCTCCATGGGAGCACAACGGGTTAAGCGCAGCGCTATGGAGCTGTCGGCAGCTGCGGCCAGAGTTCGATGCCCGGCCAGGGGAGATTCCCACATGCACAGCAGACCTCTCCTACCTCTCCCACTGCTCCCCTCAGCAGTGCATTTCTGTCGATCTGCCTGTTCCGCTTCCCACTCTGTCTCTGGTGAACCCTCTCACTGCCCCACACCTCTGGCCTGCACCCCAGCTTGTACAAAAAATAAATCTTTTTAAAAAAATGGGAACTGTACATAAAAACTATCCAGCTCCTGAAAATTGTTGCATGTGGAAATAAAAACCCTGTGTTCCCAACTTTGTTTCAAAATCACATTTGAGGAACACTTATTCACTTCCAAAACATGCAAGAAAAATCATCTCCTCATAACCCAAATGTACACACACTCCAAAGCACAAACACAAATAGCAAGGGTGTGCACAAACCACTCACACATCCAGTCTCAGACTTAATTCCCAAGTTATGTGGGCCTATGCACATCTATCTACACATACAGTCACACAGCAGATGGTTTTTAGGACATTTGCCAGACCAATTGTCCCCTGTCCAGATTTCATATCTGACCAACAGTTGTCCACACAAGAGATGCAGCTTCAGCAGCACTGGCCACCAAGCCTTTGGTAGATAATAGTGTCATTATTTCAGTTCTAGCATTGGCAGCAAGAGAAAAGCTAACTACACAAGGTACAAGGTGGTAAAACAGGAGAAATGTGTATTAGTTCATGGAGCAAATGAGACTCACAGGACATACTTGAGACATGTGGGGGCTTCCAAGAAAAAAAATTCAGGTGAGGGCAGACCTAGAAATATTCTCTTTTAAGAACATGTCACATTTGAAGACGAGAAATATACTATATAATTACATGCATGTGAAGTAAACTACTGAAGCATGAACAAGCATGGCACACAAAAATTGACTGACAAAGGGAAATGTGCTTAGAGTGTAAAAGGAACTGTTATTATCCTTGATGATTTGCTCCTTAAAAGAAACCAAAAGCTCTAAAGCAAATTATGTAAAAATAAAACCAGTAAAACTGGGGGACGCTTCATAATGAAAAAAATAAAAATCAAAGCAAGGGGGAAACACCTTCTTCAGCCACTACAGCCCAACTTACCCCTACACGAGTGAGGGATGGGAAACGCATCACACAAACACAATACTCATTTCCTAAAGTCTGGAGATCTAAGTATTTGCTGGAAATCTACATATGTAAGTAGTCTGACACCATTTGCTGGGAACATTTATTCCATTTACTTTAGTGAAATGCTTTAACAAATTAATTACTCCTCATACACACACACACACACACCACACACACCCCAGTCAAGATACTTACCTCCCTGAAATTCCCATCCCATCTAACACTTATAATCACTTCATCCACTTAAAAACTGAGATTCTTAGCAAGGCACTTCCTTATTTCTTGGTAAGAAACTAGGGTTTCTTAAAACACAACAAAAAAATTTCCTAGTTGACAAATTCCATGGGGGTTGGGGGAGTGTCTCAAAATGCAAGAGCATTTTTTACCTGGGAAGATGAGAATTCAATTACTTGATAAATTAAACATGATCAATAAATTTTCAAAAGAAAATCTAAATTTTATTTCAATTAAGACCATAAAACTTGCTTGATGGCAAAAGACACAAAAGCATGAGGACGTTGCAAAAAACTTTCCTTTGATTCTCAAATTTATGTTGAATTATTCCTCTAAATTTATTTCAAAGTACTTTACACCCTCACATATTTATCTACATATTGTACATTTAAGGATATACACTTTTGGATTAAAATAGCACACAAAGAAAAAGCAAGTTTGCTCCCCCCAACCCGGAAAAAAAAAAAAGCTGTACTCAAACTCTAACCTCTACTTCTTGAAACAAAGCACTAAAACAAGGAATTCATCACTCAGGAATGTAAAACAAATTTCAATTACTTGCAGTATCAACTCAACATTCTTCCAGCTCCTGCCGTTACTTAAAGCTGTGTAAACCTGAGTGTTTTAAGCTGTCTGCCCCTTTCATACAATGGAGATCAGAACAGCACCTACTTCATAGATCTGGATACAGAGTAAATGAGCGGACATAAAAATACCTGGCTGATGAGTGATAGGTATGTTCAAAAGACTTTATACTTTGAGAAATGAGGAAAAAATAAATCTTAGTTGGGTATAAGCAAAGCAGTTCATTACAACCAAATCCCATGAAACTTTTCATTTTCAGAGTCTGCATTTTCTCCAATTGTCTTTATTAGTGTTCTCAGATCCCTAGTTTTACAAAATAGCTCTTGCAGTACCTAAAGGTGACTCTTGTAATCCCTATGTTGTAGGATTTACATCCTATTTTATCTGGTTCTGGCATTAAACTTGCCTTTGTAAGCTTCCTGGCTGCAGAATCAAATGACTGTAGCTTTAAAAATTGACTATGCAAGGCCATCACCCCAGACCTTTTAAATCAATATCCTTTGAGGTACTGTTCAAGCATCAGTAACTAAGTTTTAACCTTGCCATGTTAAGCACTATGGTTGAATATTTGATATCAGTTTAAAAAGAAAGTTACAAGTTATGTGCAACTGAGTTTTAAAATGTGTGGTAATAGGCTATGCATAACTAGAAAGGGAATTACATGGTTAATCATGCTTTACATTTAAAATGCCGTTAACTTCAGAACAAAAATGATTGTAAAAATAAAAGTATTTTGCAGCCATTTGTGCTGCGCAGTAAAATGATCAAGTGGAAAAAAACTGGACACAAAATTATGATTATGCTTCAAGAGCATTAATAGTAAAGGGAAATAAAATGTTCACGGAAACTGGTGTCAGTGGATGGCAGGGCTTGGCTTTTTTTTTTAAAGCAATTTCTCAAATTCCCTAATGTGCTTTATTTTCTACAACCAGGTAAGAAAGAAGATAAAATTTTCTTCAAGGATGGATGTTACAATTTTAGATTGGTCCCCCAGCAGACTGAGCATCACCAACTCTCCAGAAGCATGGCTTCTATTAACAGAGGGTCATCATATGTGCCACTGAAAAATCCAGCTGTCCTCATTTCCTAATAGGAAAGCACTTAATCTCTGGGTCACAAGCAAGACTATCTGCCATCAGAACTCAAGTCCCAGTCAATGACTGGCTATTACTTGATAGAACATAAATATATAAATGCATCATCTGTAGAAATCAAATACTTTTGTCTTTGGGAAAGGAATATGACACTTCACCACATTTTTAAACATTTTATTTATTCACGCATAGTTTAATTTCCTTTGAAAGCTAGAAAATAAAGATCATTTATTTACCTTCTTGTATCTTGTTTTTCCATATGGTAAACATGATCTTTCCCTAACTCTCCTAAAGGTCAACTTTTTTTTTTAAATCTATGCACAAACCAAAAATCATTGAGTAGGAATGTGCAACACTCTAGGAAAACTATTACTTTAATGCTTTCAAAGGGGCAGAAGATCACAACTTGGGGATAAACCCTATGTTTTCTTTTTTCCCTTACTGATAAAACTTGTTTTCAAAGTGTATATTTTGAATGATTACAATCCAAAAGTAATTCCCATAACAGATACCAATTTTAGGAGAACTCCTGAGCTGTAAGATACTTGAAAGAGAAATTAAAATATTACTTTTCTTTGACCAGAATTTTCTGATTTTGATACATATTTTTTCCAAGTGTCATTTTTTTTTAAGGTAACATACCACACTCAGAATACAATTTTTAAATTTGTGGTAAATACAAGAATGGGCAAAGTTAAGGTACATTAGAGTTATAGAGAGAATGAAGGAAGGTAGTGCATTTAGCGTCACATAATGTACTTAAGGCCTTAGTTACTTGATTGTGATTTCATATTAGCAACAGTATATTTCCCTCATGCTTACATACACAAGTAAGCAGGCAGACAAAGCAAAAATCTCTAAACATGTAAGGAATGAAGACAAACAATTTAATCTATATATTATCAGTCAATTAATACAACTGGACTTTTAAAGTAATGGTTGGTAGTAAAATAATCTGATCACATTTTATACAGCAATTAAAAAGAATCAAGTCTCCTATACAATCAGAGCATCTCCTGATATGTAAACAGCTAAGAAGCCCATGTACACTTCATATTGCAGATGTTACCCAGACTACAGTCTATCTCAAAACCAACCACTGTATAATGCATTTTGTAAAATACATTGTTATTTCCTGTTTATTAACCATGGTGGGGGGTAGGGAAGATTTCTAGCCTAAACACCAAGACTATTCAACAGTAGCCCCATAATACAATCTTATGATAGGAAATTTCACACTTATTAAATAGCATCTTATGTTCATCTGTCAAGTCAAATTAAGACAATTTTCTTTTTCTACAAAGTTACCACTGAGCTAGAGTCAGGAGAGCAGATTTCTAGCTTCAGCTCTGCCTCTACCTACCTGTGAGATACAGGGAAAGTTCTCTTAACCCTCGTAAAGGCCTCAGATTCTTCAACTATTAAAAAAAGGGGATGAACAAAATGAATTCTAAAGAGCATTCCCATAAAACGGGACTTAGCTAAATTTTTGAGAACTTAAATTTTTTTAAAGGATAGCTATTAATCAAGCTTGATACTTATCACCAATGTTGATTATATAGAGCTTTAAGCCAAGGAATCAGTGATTGTGAATTTATGGGACAAAAATGCAAGACTTTTTTTCTTTTTCGCATGCTTTTCCAGTTATCAGAAAAAAAGGGGGGGCAGGGGGTTACGAATGTAAAGCATACAACAGAAACATTACTTGCAGTAGCATGCTAGTAATGGATAGGCATTACTTGTGTTATTCAGTAATTTTTGCACACAAGCAAGAGGTTTAATAAAAGATACCATACATGACATAATACATGTGATCTGACAAATTCAAAACATACTTGAAAAGGCAACAAAAATTTTTAGAATGTTTCATTTATAAAATGTATACACAGACCTGGGCCTAACACTTCACTGCACCACATCCAGTCCCAAAATCCAATTTCCCTTTTAGATATAAGTACATCTCTTATGAAACCAACACATATTCTCAGAAATCAAAATTCACTTGTAGTAGTAGATGGTACTCAGCAGAAAAACTGAATATATTGTCTCTGGTTTCAAAATTTTCTACACCAGGACAAATGAAGTAAGTGAAGACTTACGACTAAGTGCAGGAAAGTATCAGACCCTCTAATGCATATTTATACTAAAAAGGTGTTTCACAAAATTAACAGATTTGCAAAGAATAGTCATTTTTCAGAAAGAAAAATTCACAAGCCTTGCTCATTAAATACCAAATTTCCATAATGGAAATTTGAGTCTTAAATTGAGCAGAAAGAATTACTAAGCAGGTAAAAACCACTTGACTAGAACTAAGGAGAATTAATCTTCCTTGAGAAGATACTAAAAGAACCTGTTAAGAATGGGGTAAATTAAACTCAAGAGCCACAGGGCATACACATAAAATGACTAAAATTACAGCATTTTTTATTCTCATGGTATTTGTTCTTTTTTGTATTAAAGACAAAATGCTTATGATCTTCCAAATGCCAAAAGTAGCTTGAAATTTTATCAATTCCTTTCCTTTAATAGATTGAGGACATTTAACTACAAATACTATTAATATCCAAAAGGGCTTCAATGTGGGTAAAATTATGCGTTTTAAATTCAAAATTACCATATAGTAGACTCCCTGGTATCCCCATCTAATGACACGACAGACACAAACAAGCTATCGAGCAAGAATCTGTTAACAGTTTTATTTTTTTTTAATGTTAAATACCATGGGACAGGATTGTAAGGATGAAAAACTCAGTCAACAACTGCCTCACAAGGGATAAGAAAAATTCTGCCATGATATTAGCAAAGGTAAAGGAGAAAATTTACACGGTAAGAGGCACCATTTCCCCACAGAATACCTCTTGGCATTTCCTGAATGAGTGGGATTAGCAATCTAAATAAATCATATTTCAAGAGGTAACAGCAACAGATAAAATTTAAAGGGATTATTAAAATAACATTTACAAGACTCTGAACAATTCTTGAACTCTTATTAAAACCACAAAGAAAGAACAATTCTTTATTTATGAATTTCATAAAGGACTCAATGTGCAACTGACACCTGCTAGTGATGATCTGGCAATATACAGTTTGTCCAGCAGCCGAACAGTTTGTACTGTGTTTTCTAACCGTGAGAGACCATGAGAGGTAAAGCCTATAGGGCGCTGTACACACACACACACACACACAAAATGGTCACCGTGGGCCATACTACCAATGAAATGGTAGGTAAACAAATCTTTTCTGGTCAAGAGAAAGAAAAAAAAGTAGTAGTAGTAGCACTCTGCATGCTTCACTCTACAAGATGAATTTCCCTAGAAAGAATCCAATGAAAATGGCTGCAATTACAACAAGAAGTGAAGGAAGAGGACTGGTGACATTATCTCTGAAGGAAGCAGTTGAGGTTGATCCAGGTTTATCCGAATGTGCTACCTTTCTGAGCCTTAAGCCTTCATCCTAGAAAAAAAAATATGTACAGAAAGAGGTTTTAAAAAACAAATATTCAATGTAAGAAGACTAATGAGCTAAAAATCTATAGACAGAAAACAGATTAATATGTGTATGGCTGGGTATAGGAACAGGGATCTAGTGCTAACCAGCATAAGAGAACCTTCTAGGGTGATGGAAACATTCTAAAACTGGATTCTAGGGCGGCTGCACAACTCTAAAAGTGGACTAACAATCATTAAACCGTACATTCATAATGGGTGTCTCTATGGAATGTAAATTATACCTCAATAATGCTGATTTTAAAACCTGGAGCTGAGAAAAACATGCCTAAAAAACTGAAAACTCAGATATGGTTAAGTTTACACAAAAGGAAAAAAATCTCACTAAAATTAATGCAGTTAGAGTTCTATGCATACACTTATTCCTAAGGTGGTCCACAGTAAAAGATTAACACTTGCAGTCTGACAATAATGTTTATTTACTTCTAACAACCGGAACACAGAAGAGGCATAGATGGACGCATCTCACAGAAGAGACAGAACTTTACACAATTTGGAGAAAGGGGGAAATTCAGGAGGAAATTTGAGTAACACAGTGTTTTGATATATTCACAGTAAAGCAAGAGAGCTGTGTGTCAAGGGTGAGCATCAGATCCGCACTGCAAGGCAGACAAAGAATCCTATTTCTTCCAAAAACTGCTGATTACAAAAGATGCATACAGTTGAATACAGCAACTTCCCGTATCTTGAACTCTGCACCTGAACTGAAAATAGAGGTCGCTGCTCTGCACCAAAGTGACTTGGCTCTTCATTTTCCAGACACAAGTAGGCTGCTTCATTCTTACTGACAGCTTCACACTGCTAAGTTTCTGACAGTCAAAGATTTACGGGATGAGGTTTCTCAATAAAAAGGCAGTAGTCATTCAAAGCGAGTTATTCTGACTTTACCAGCTGCAGTATGACCTTGGGAATAATACTGTAACCTGCAACCTAGTCAGCTGACTTAACCTGCCATTCAACAGCATGGATGGCAGAGCAGACTTTTACTTCCTCAGTACAAGCTAATTTACATTTCCTCAAAATGATTCCTCTAGTGTGCTTATGTTTTATTTGTATTACCAGATTTTCTGTGTTTGTGGAGTAAAGCCATTATGCTAATTAGTCCTGTGTGGAGAAAGCAACATTTCTTAAGCCCAGCAACCATTTTTTAAAAATGTTCCTAGTGATTCTGATTCACTAGGTCTGGGGAGGTCCTCAACATGTTTATTTTTAAAAAGTTCATTGGAGAGTCAGAAGCACAGTCCAGATTAAGAACCACAGGAGCAGAGGAATAAAACGGGGAAGTGTCAAAACAAGCTTGAGTAAGTTAATTTGGCCATTAATTATGACAGGACTTAAATATGAAATCCTAAGACTATAAACAAGTCAGTCTTCAGGGTTTTTGTTATGTTTCCCTGTTTTAAACAGCAGAATTTTTTTTTAAAGATCGTCTCCTATAGAAATCGGCCTATAAAGAGAAGAGACCAGGAATTGAGTCTCACTCACCTCTCCCCTAGCAATTCTCTTTTCCAGTCCTGCCCCAACTATGCCATTCTTAGCACTTCCACTTCCCTCCCTGCCAAGAGACAGTGAATTTTTATACAAATCCACTGAGCATGCTAAGGAGCACGTCTTTCATCAAAGAACAGAACTCTGGAAGTCATCGTAGGTAAATTAAGAGTAACAAAGAATACCTCTTTTACAGAGCAACAGGGGCGGGTGGTGTTGGAGAGACACTCAAAGGGGTATACTATGGGATATGAAGAGAGACCCAGAAAAATTATTCCAACATAAATCAATTCAAGGTATAGCATCTGTGATTTAGAATACACTTTCTAGATATACTTAACAAAAGGAATAGTCAAATGCAGATTAAGCCTCATTAGTTTAGCTTATTTTCACTAGTTTAGCTTATTTACTTATCAAAGGCAAACAATTAATGACTCCATGCATAGTTACATTAGTCCTCATTCACCTCAGCCATCCAGTCACTGAAATATGTATGTGGTATAAATGCAAAGATGAGTGAACACAGTCCTTGCCTCCAAGGGAACAAATGCACACTAAAGGGAGGAAGGCCTCCAACAGACAGAAGCAGGAAGATGCAAGAAGGACACACATGGGAGATAACACAAAAACAATTTTTCTTTTCTTTCTGGGAGGGAAAGCGTACAAGAAAAAGTTATACTGAAAAGACAGGAACAGAGCACTGAAAAACAAATGTAGGTATATGTGTGTGCTGTGCAGAGAAGGATGGGATCTCAGGGCATTCCAGTCACAGGAAAGTACGTAAATTTTAAGCTAAAGCAAAGATGGGGTCCTAACAGAGAGACTTCTTTAGGACACACTCGCCCAATCAATGCTGTCCAACACAAGCATGATGAGCTTCAAATGTGAGCTACAAATTAATTAGAAATTTTTCAATAAACTTTTAAGATTAAGTTCGATAACATATTTCATTTGATTTAATATAGCCAAAATAGTATTTCAATATACAGCTATATGAAAAATTATTTTTATACTAAGCCTAAGAAACTGGTGTGTATTTTACACTCAGCAAATCTCAAACTAACCCCATCTAAATACTCAATAACCCCATTAAGACTAGCAAATGCCTGTATGAGACAGCACTGCTCAGGGCAGGTCATATGACTACGGCACAGAATGAGAAGGATGGTATGAGCAAGAGAATACGTTAGAGGGCCACAGGTCAAGGTACCAGGACACATCTTCTAGGAGAGGAATTTGCAGGTAATATAAAAGTCCTGGGAAAAAACTAAAAAGAGGCTGGGAGTCGAAAGCAAAGGCCAAGACATAATCAAATTGGGGGCGAGAAGAGTTAACAACCAAGGGTAAATTTTAAAAATGAGTGATGGCCTAACAACGCCCACGTTATCATATGCCTTCATTTAAATCAACTTCTTTTCAAACAACTTACTCTCAGGTGTCGATTTTCTTCTGATAATTTCATCATTTCTCCCTGAAGTCTTTTACACTCCTCCATGAGCTTCCTTGTTTCAGTATCATTGAGTGAAACACTATGCGGTTTTGGCATGGGTCCATCTTGTTTAGATGCATTTAGTGGAACAGCTTTGCTAGGCTCCATGTCATTCTGTATTACAAAGATATTGAGAATTTAAGTAACCCAATCTTTCCTTCACAGGTTTTAAATAAACTTTAAGTTCCATGTCCTTCTTTTTCAAAAAGTTATCTAAATGAAAAGGCTTGACAAATCTCCATTTCATTAATAAGGTGAGGGTTGTTTTTTTTTAATACAAATATTATGGTCATCTGTGAACAATTTTAGGTGGGCTAAAATCAGTAAATGTCAGCAGTGAATTAAGTCAAAATAAGCATCCCACTTCCTCCTCTACCCCCACAACCCTTTGCACTTACCTCTATCATAGAACTTATCATATATCAAAATAATGTATCTTTGATGTATCTCTGACACTTCAAAGGTTGGAAGAGCAAGAGTCATTTCTCTATTTGCCCCTAAACCCAGGAATTTGGCCAACAGCAGTTATTCAATAACACTATGTTGAAAGATCACTACCAACCAAACCCCAAAGATAAAGGCTCTGATTCTGCGATTCAAATAAGGTTCTGGGAGGTAGGGGTTGTTACTGGAATCAATCCAATGAAATTATGTGACTTCCTAGGAAAAATGCTTAAAGGAAAAATTCTAATGGGGGGGGGGGGAATAACTGAAGGATATAAATACTGAACAACACAAATAGACCACAACAAAATAAGAAAAAGTTAAATCCATGATATTACACTCAAATCTAAATGAGTCCTTTCAAATAATTAGTAACAACATGTAAGATTCGATAAAGAATCACAGTGGTAGTTTTAATACTTGAGCCCCAAAATCTGAATTCTTACCTACTTGAACCTTACACTTACCTATTTCAAAGTGGTGGGAAAATCATGAAGATAAATACCTTAGGGCAGTGCCTAAGTATTCCAGAGCATGTGGTCTAAAATGCCTCAATATCCTTCTCCCTAACATAATTTATACCATCACACACAACATAACAATCTGGTGAAACAAATCTTTTTAATTAAAAATGTACATGCTAATAATTTTACTTTTAGGTAAAAAAGATAAACTGCTTTATTGAGTTTTAAACTTCTAACAAAAACATTTGCAAAATCAACTTCATGGCATATCTCATTACTCATTAGTAAGATGAGAGTACACTTACCACACCATCCCAGTTCCCTAATATTTATTAAGTATAAATAAACTGTTCAAGAGGCAAAACCAGTATTTCTTATGAAGGGGATGTGATTTGATCACTATGCCTAAATCAAGTAAAAATTAAATGTTATTATAATGAGGTTATAATGATGTTAGGAGATTATAAGTGTTATAATGAAGTTATTATAATGTTATAATGTAAAGCACTATATATGTAATCTGCCAACATTCAAGCATTTCTTCAGAAGCTGCACAGTTGTGAAGGGTTAAAAAGCCTACTTCAATTTCCTTCTGAGTTCTTCTCTTGCTAGCTCTCTCATTCTCTACCCTATCTCCTCTCTTGTCCCCATCAACCCCATCTCTGTTAATAAAAATCTAATTCAGATATATTTTGTTCTGTCAGTATTCTTTCCGACTCTTTTCCTTAATAGTAACTAGAACTTATTTCAAAATAATTTTTCAAGCAGGTTCAAATTCCAAACTATAAGTGGTCCACATTTTGAAAATGAGGGTAGCATACAGCCTTCCTCTGCATAGACAAAGGCAATAGTCAGCAATATGGCAACTGAGGAATCTTTAGGTTTTAGCTAAGAATTAGGAAAAGAGTATCATACTCTTACTAGAAAGTTAACCAAAAAATTAAAAAGGCGATACCAACAAGATACCTGAAGCCAACAAGTAAAAAAATTAAAATGAGAAATCACCTAAGTCCTCACAATTAGCTTATCTTTAAATAAATTCTTGAAATTCTAAGAAATTTACAATTATGAGAAGAGAGGAAATAATTTTCCATTATCTCATCAACCCAACACAACCATTATATTGCCTTCCAACATTTTTTCACATACACATTTTATAAACTCAGCATGTATGGACCATTTTTATCTTTCTTTATTCATTTAAATGTACATTCTTTTAATTATCATTCTAAATGGCACAATGTCATAAATTTTCTACACTATGCCTTACCAAAAATAAAATATTTCATCTTATTAGACATTTGATGGGTAGCTATCCATACTTTGTAATTTTAAAATGGCAGTAATTACTTTTATTTTAAAATATTTATATCTAAATATAATTAAATATCTTATTTCTTTAATTAAAATTTTTCTTAATGTTGCTATAAGGCTCTTGTAACAAAGTACCACAACCAATTTGTGAAAATTAAAACTAGAATGCAAAAGAAATAGTGAAGCTGAAACACATTTCAAAAATGAGCCATATAAATCATGAATCAAATTACATGAAAAACAGCTTATCACATAATATTTAGGCCTCTTACAAACCAATCAACATACATAACAGGTGCAAAAACAAATGTAATTTATTTACATATATTTAAAATATAAGCATATATAATCTAATTTTTTTGCTGGGGGTTAGTGGTGGAAAGGGTAAAGAAGATGAGTCATTCTTACAGTAACAACCTGAAAAACCTGATAAAAAAACATTAAGGCTGCTATAACTTAAATGTATAATTCCATTCAAGAGCTCCATTAGTGAGATCTGGTTCCAAAAAAACAGCTTGTTCCTTGGGAGTTGTTTCATACTGGTCCAGAAAGAGAAGACTGGTTGTTCTGAGTACCGCCAATCAAGCAAACTAAGGGATTCAACATGCTGCAGCTCTTAGAAAACTGATGAATAGTAACATTATATTAACATACTTAACACCAAAACTTAGAATAATCTGAAAAGTTCAAGGCCACACTATCTATTAAGACAAAATATATATATATACAATATCTTGTACATTTCCCACTATTTTCATTTCCACTATTTTGTTATTCAGCCTACTTGCAGTAATCCCTCCTCCAGCTATAAGTTGATTTTACTTCTGTATTCTTTTCAACAACCTTCAGAATTTCAATTCCAATATTCTAAATTTATTCCTATTGAGGGTAATTATAAAGAGAGAGCAAGGAATTGGAAAAAGAAGGGGAAAGGTAAAATTTAAGGCAAAGTAGGTTTTTCAATGAAAGACTCAAGAGAAAACTAATGAATTCTTGTGACTCTCATGAGTCAGAGATGTAAATGTTTATAGAAGAGTCAAAATGCTAAAGCAAAGTACTATGGCATAGAGTGGTCAAAGGCATAATTAAAGCCTTAACCTGGGATTTAAGAGAGAGTATCTGAATAACAAGGTTACAGAAGTTTTGTTTTCATTAAACAACTAGTTTACTATACTTCTCTAGAATCAAATTTCCAAAAATATAACTAAAATTTAAAAATTTTTAAAACTATTAGATATTTTTAAAAAAAGGATCAGATTACTTTTTAAGGTATAATTCTCTGCAAAGACAAATCAACATATAAGCAACCAGTTCAAACTGTAGGGTTCCTGACGTTTCTAGTATGCAAAAAAACAGTAAAGGGAATGTTCAAGATTATACCACCAAATAGTCACAATTATCTACTCATGTGCTGAATGTTAAGTTTGTGTGCACACACACCACACACACACGCGCCTGCGCGCACACACACGAAAATATTAAGTTCAACTATGACCTATGATTTTAAGGGCTTTGACCATAAATTCTGATACCTTGAGGCACTGAAATAACTAGCAATGACAGTTAAAGAGAGATTACCATTATCTGTATTTGAACAAAGATAAAAGCGTACTAACATTTTTTTTTAACACAAACATAATTACTTGCCTGGAGAGCAACTGTTTACCAGCTCCTACTTTTACTGGTATGTCTGCTAGTCTATTCAAATAAGTTTCTAAGTTAAGTTTTTTAGAGAATGAGCCCAAAATCTTAGTGACAAGAATTACATCAACTTTGTTATTTGTACCATTAAGTACTGAATGTTTTTTTTGAAATAGAGAATTTTTGTACATGATTTTTAAGTGATTTGTAGTTCTACTATAATTTTAAACAGTTGAAAATTTCAATTCTATCTATTTCATATAACATGTTCACAATCTACATATCTAACTACACAATGTAACAGTAACATTTGTAGACTCCTATGTCTCTTAGCTCCCTAAAACAAACCTTCTGCTTCTCCTGTTTGAACACACTGAGTCCCCTGGGCTCATTCTTCATATTATAACTGGCAGGTGTTGCAACTGTGTTGTTCATGCTGTTCAATGAAGTGACAACCGGAACAATCCCTGGTGGAGTTATCGCCTGAGGTGGCATGGGAAACACATTCTCAGATTCACACCAAACTCTGATTTCTTCTGCATGGTACTGGGAATGACTAACACAGAAATTACTGAACTCTAAATCATTCACATTTTATCCTATAAAAGTGCATTACACATAAAAAATACGAAAGGGTAATAGCTATGTTAAAGCCAGAAATACAACTTTCAGAACTATTTTCTATTACTTCCCAAATAAAGTTTTCTATGATCAACTTGCATTATGATCACTAAATGTATTTAAAAACCTTATTAAATGTATGCTAGCCTTATGTTATCCTGAAATGAGTAACCTCTAACCTGTGGCTCTTGATTTGGGATTAATAAAACTTATCAATATCTGAAAAATGAGTGCTTCATATTTTCTTACCTTTGATAACACTCAAACTGAACGATTTTTAAGTTAAACAAATTATC
Source organism: Scalopus aquaticus (assembly GCA_004024925.1). NCBI lineage: Eukaryota > Metazoa > Chordata > Mammalia > Eulipotyphla > Talpidae > Scalopus > Scalopus aquaticus. Next base: position 39,036 of record PVIJ01006237.1, on the reverse strand, counting down.
CCCTTAAGATTAAAAAAAGTAATGATTTATAAAACTCATCTTAACAGCCCCCCCCACACACACACACACTCTCCCTCTCTCACTCAAGACCAACAAACTTAAAGGCACATGTAACATGTAACATTTAATATAGCGATGTTATACTCTTCCTATCTTCTCAAATCTCCTTTAATACAGATAAAAATATTACATAAAAAGGCTGGAACAGATTCTTAATATTTACTGATATCCAAATGATTACATGTCACAAAGAAAATCCCATCTTAAAAATGCACTGTTCCCAATTCACTTTGTCTCAACATAAAATGTGTATTTAAACAGAACACATCTCTATACAAAAGATCCCTGAAATTTCCTATTCCTGACAGTCCTTCAGTCTTCATTAATCAAATCAGTATGCTTTCCTAGAAAATGTCATCAACAGATGTTAAATGAAGACAATGAAATGCAACAATTATAAGGAAATTTGGAAAATGTCAAGCAGAGTGCAAGGCTTTAAAATAAACAAAAATAAATTACTGGACACAAAGAACTGAATACTGGTAATGAAACATCACAAATTAGTAAAACTGTATTGAATCCTAAAAGAACAATGCCACTAACTGGATGTTAGATTTCATAATACAGAGCTAACTGTGTACACTAATTATGACTGACTACAAAGTAAAAATGTAATTCTGAGAGAGCTATATATTGAATGGGAAGTTGTCACCAAAAACTTGATTTAAAAAAACTGAACTCTGCTTAAATTAACATAGTTTTTACAACATATTAACAAAAACCAAAAAAAAAGATTAAAATAACAAGGATTGGGGGCCTCCCTAGTGGCACAGGGGTTAAAGCCAGCTCTACATCAAGCTATTGCCAGCCATTGTGCTGTGAGTTCCATCCCCAGCCAGGGAGCTTCCCACAAGGCACAGCAGACCTCTCCTGTCTCGCCCACTGCTCCTCTCCTCAATGTACTTCAGTAGATCCATCTTTTCTGCTCCCCATTCTGTCTCTGGTGAATCCTCTCACCCCCCCACACATGTGGCCTACACCCCAGTTCTTATATGCATAAACAAATCAATCTTTAAAAAATTATATCAAGGATTCACTATACAGCCAACATTACTAAAAACCGAACTAACTGAAAAGTACACTTTGTACACAGGCGCTTTTTAAAATAAACATTACCAACATAGTTTTCATAATATTTTTGTTAATCTTTCCATTTAGAAACACAATCCTTGAATAAAAGACTGCCATTTTTGATCAGTTTTTATTTTCCTTGAATAAGGGCCTATCATTTTTAATCAGTTTGTCAAAATCAAGGATTCAGCTTCATATTGCAGTTTATCTCTGTATCTGCAGTACACTAGCAAACTTTACCTAGACAAATTCAATAATGCTCTAATTTCCAAACGGACAAGTCTCACGCTACTGAAGATAAATACACAAAAAGAGAAGTGATTTTGTATGTTTTTGTATAAATGCTATTAAAGATACGACGGTTTTTAAAAAGTTTTGTCAACTTTATAAACAATGCTGAAATAAAAATGGCACAATACAATTATCAGTTGGGCCTTATTTTATCATATGAATGAAGTATTATGAGATGTTTTCTATCACTTGGTTACTGAAGTTTCACATTTCTGTAAAGGATGACATATAACATTAAATCAATAATGACAAAAAAAATCACATAATTCAGAAGGAACCAGGTTTGTGCCAGGTTGCACTCAATTTAAATATATTTCTCAAAAATTAATAAGATTTCTTACAGAATCTGCAGACACCATAAGAATGAGTTTAAATGGTACTAATCAATATTTCAAAAGTGTATTTTACAGAATACCAGCTATTCCATGAGCAGTTAAACTAAATAAAAGAGCTGCCGGGTTAAACATTCTCTTTATTCATGACCTTCAACATGCAAATGTTGCAGCATGCTAATTTACTGGGAGACAACAGTATTTGTAGTATTTTTCCAAACCCATCTGACCACAGGACCTTTCCAATTCGTTACACTTTGGTAAACAGCACGTTACAGAAACACAAATGTGTTTTAGCCCTTCTTTTCACATGTACATTAATCAAGGCAATCTCTATCTAGATGGTACATAAGATACAATTTTAATCTTTTGCACATTTTAATTATATAAATTTGAAAGAGATATATTGAAATATTAAGTCTCATTGTATGTGCAAAACTTGAAGTGTTAATTCCAAGCAATTAAAAATATGGACAAGAGTCATAATGGTTAATCTATCAAGACATTCAAGTTGCTCTATGGAACAGCGCTTCACCTGATTCAGGGTAGCTGAACAGGGTCAGCATTAAATTTTTACATGTTTTGAATCATCCAAATTTTTCTTTTTTTTTTTCCATCCAAATTTTTCAAGAACCTATCCCAACCATAAAATGCAATCACTACCACAAGAAGTAGGTTATACATCACCTTATGTGCTCCTGACATAATTTTACTATTAAAATTTTACTATGAAATACAAGTCTCTACTGTAATCTTGAGAATGGTTTGACAGAAACTGTGACAAAACTAAACATCATTGTCTTACCCAGGACCCAGATTATGATCTGAAAACACCATCTCCCAATGAAAGAATCCAGGGCCTCTTAAAGAAATGGCTGGTTTCAGGTCTGGGTCCAGAAAAATCTCACTATATTAGTCATCAAGAAAATTAAGGTAAAAAGATCAGGAACCAACTTGAGTATCCTACCAGTCAATTTGGGAACCAATGATGGTACTAACTACAAGGAGATAGAATATAAAAATGTATGAATTTATAACACTACAGAAAGGAAGGAAGAGGAAAGGGAGGCTTGTGACCAACTCTCTTTTTCAGTCTTCTAACTTGAAAGATGTATGCATTAATCCTGTCTTTATCAACTTTACCACTGAATAAATAACCAAGTATCAGATGAGCATTAAGTTTCTCTCTACACATGTATCCCAACAAATATAAAGTAGTAACAGAACATGACTATTACGCAATTTCACTGACATTTTGGATTAGATAATTATTTGTTGAAAGGTATACCCTACGTGTTGTAGGAAGCTAAACAACATCCCTGACCCCTATGTATCACCTCTCCCCACTAACTGTGACCACCTTTTAAAATGGCTACACACTGACAAATGTCTTCTGGGGCATAAATCATCACTGGCAGAGAACCACTCATCTAGACATTGCACAGTAACAGCCACTAACATCACTAAAATAAAAAGCCCCAACTAAACAGTGTGTACCTCCTTGAGAGAATATCACCTACAAAGCAGTTCTACCTGTCCCCCACCAGCAAAAAATATATAAATTTTTTTTTACATGTAAATGTAAATTTAAAGCCTCTAGATCCAACTACAGGGAATAGCAAAGACAGTGAAAAGTAAAGTGATACCACAGGAGCAACCAGCAAAACCCATTCTGTAGTGAAAAGGATATATTGGGCAAACCCAATTTCCTTAATAAGTAATTTGTAAGAGAAAAAAGAGAGAATGACAGATAAGGGACTTAATAGTTCATCTAATTAGCAGTTTATCTGGAGCCTTATTTTGATCTCTACTCAAATTATTTAAAAAAAGGACTGTTAATGGCATTTGTGAAATAAACAGAGTGCTAGAGATTTGGGTTACTAATAATACCAGATTGGTAGTATTAACGATACATATACTATGAATTTAAAGGCTTAATTATAGCACTGACATTAAACTCCCACCCCCCTTAAAGTCTTTGTATCTATCTTTGAACCATGTTTTATCTAAAATAGTTACAAATAAAACATTTTTATGTCTGAAATTTGCCTGAAAACAGTGAGACAGGAAGTGGTTGGGTTTAGATGAAGATTAATTAATTATATATAAAGTGGTAACTGTTAAAGCTTAATACAGGTTCACTGCACTACTTTTCTCTAAGTATTTGAAGGTTTTCAAGATGTTTTTAAATGATCACTATCTTTAGCAAATATCTCCTATAATTTAATTGTAATTACACCACAAGTCCAAGTAGTTTAATAAGTGGACATACATTCAGCCCCTAGTTGATCCAGGCTCAGATTCAGATATTCTCTGGAGTACTTGGAAAGAATTAAACAGACTTGCGTTACTAATAATATCTCCTATGAAAGGGTTCCAGGGTCAAACTACTTCTGCCTGGTGTAGAACTCCGGGAACTCCATTCTGCACCTGTTCAAGCCCTTTAGCAGATCCAAAACCACTTCTTGGATTACTACTGGCTATACCTATATGTGGATATGGCCTGCTACTCTCCTCTCTATGAGATGGTAAAATGACTAGCTCAACTGTCACAGCCATATCATTTCCATCAACTACTGGTGTGGTTTCCAAAGCAGAGAGAGCTATTCTTAATCAGCAATATCAAATACTGTGTTCCAGCTCTTTTCAGATGTAATCTCAAATTGCCTACCATTAAAAGCATTGTAGAAGTCCAGAGGAAAGTCAGTTCTTGTCTATTAAATAACTGTAAAAAATGGCCAAAAAACTCTAAGTGAGGAAATATCCCAATGTGTTCTTTAAAATAAGTCTACCCTATTTCACTAAATTCCACTTCTGGGAAATATCTAAAGGAAATGAATGTCACAAATGGCAGGAGTTCCTTTTTTATGGATAATGTTCATAGCACCATTATCTGCAACAGTCAAGACATGGAAACAATCTAAGTATTTATAGACAGATAAATGGATAAAGAAATTGTGATACATAATGGAATCATAAAAAAAAGAAAATCCTGCCATCTGGGACAATATGGGTGGACCTTTGGGGCATTATGCTAGGTGAAGTAAGTCAGAGAAAAAGACAAGTATGATCTTACTTATTAAGCAGAACTTAAGGAAAAAAAACAATTTTACATGAAAAAGATCAGATCTGTGATTTGGGAGAGGCAGGGGGTGGGGGCTTAAAGATGGTCAAAAGGCACAAACTCCCAGTTATAAAATAAGTAAGTACTAGAAATATAATGTACAACCTGATGACTATAGTTAACACTGAGGTATGGTATACCTGAAACTTGTTAAAAGCATAGGTACTATGACTTCTCATTACAAGGGGAAAAATCTTTTTTCTTTTTTGTTATCAACATGAGATGATGGGTGTTAAATTTATTGCTTGGTAATCATTTCACATGTACGTAAGTCAAATCATTATGCTGTACACTTTAAACTTACACAGTGCTAAACCTCAATTATAGCTTAATAAAACTGAAAATAAGTCAACCTAGACAGTGTGCTGTAATGTTTTCTTCATTTCAATAGCAAGAGCTATGCAAGTTGTTAGCTTCCTGGCAGTCGAGGGAAGAGACTCCAAATGGGAAGAATAAATATACCATGGAACCTTCACTATTCAGTGAGAATATATGTATTCACCTTTTTTCTTTTAGGCAAATATTTTAAAATCCCCTTTAAAAGGCATTTAAAATACAGTAAGTTATTTGGTCAACACCTAATGACCATTTAGGAATTTTTTCATCAGCTTATCCTGAAAGAGTAATACAGTGATTGAGTACAAGTGCTGAGTCTGCAAGTTTACTTTTACAATAGAGCAAATGGCCTCCAGATCAAGGTAACAGTCACATCAAATTGTGCCAAATAATTTTAATTATCTATATTATTTTACCTATTAAAAGTCTCCCCCCCCCAAAAAAAAAACCCTACTTGCAAGCCATTAAAAAAAGATTTAAGTTTTCATATCAGAAGGGGAATAGGGAAAGAAACCAAACCTATTCTATACATTCATATACACTGCTTTTTAAACTATATACATATATTCCTCAGTCTCCCAACATAAAAATTACTTACTAAGGAATAAACTCAGATGGACTTTAACCAAAATCAATATTGAGTAAAATACCTGGGAATAGATAAATTTGGAATAAACTGCTTGTCCATGTAAAATCAATTTTTTTATCTCCAGACCACTAATACATTGTTGCTGAAAAGCAGTCTGTCTACTATTTGACTATATTCATAGATATACACCTCATTCTTTAAAAAAAGACCTTGAATTGATTGACTTGACAAAAATTTGGTAAAATTAAATGATTCTTCTCCATCATGCTGCTTCTATCTAAAATTATTTGTATTCTTTGAACAAATATTATACCTATCAAGTTTTTCTAAAACTTAAATAAGCACAGCGTATTATAAAGAATAGCATTATCACATATCCCACAAAAGACAAAAACAGAAGCAAAATGAACCTCAAAGAATCTGAGAGCTTAACAGCTTCCAAATTTTTTATATTTTCTACTTACCAACTTATCATTTTCATTAGGCATTTCAAACACACATCTCAATTTAGAATCCATTAATTCATCAGGTTTTGCCTCTTTCCACTACAAGCAAATAAAACCAAACATGAGACAAAGGAGGTATGATCATGACCAAAATAAGGGACAACCTAAAAGACTTGCAAAATTAGGGAGAGTAATGGTGAAAGCTAGGGCTCAGCCCTGGCACACTGCTGCACGCACTCACCCTTCAGGACGCCAGGGTTACATGGAAAAGTCACAGAACTCTTTACATAATCCTAAGAGGAGATACTATCACTATCCACTACCATATCTGAAGATTACAAGACTTTATTAGTAATAGCATTTTTAAATTGTTTCTATGAAAGAGTTAAAAATATCTGTAATGAACAGATTATTTTCATTTTAAAAATTAGGTTTCTCAATTAAGAACTAAACAAAACCAGTTTAAACAACATTCCCAAAAATAAATTCTGTTCCACTTCTATACTTACCACAGCTTCCATATCGGAAGTGTTTGGTGGAGCAAAAATTGTCTGTACCATAAACTTGTGTTTACTCTTTTCATTGGGATCATAGTCAAAAGGCTGTAGCATTACTAAAGAAGAAAAGACAACAGGTTACAATGTCTTCTGTATTTGTTGCTTATCATTTCTATTATTTCATTCCCTATTACGCAAAACTAAAGAAAGCCACAAAGGGTTTAAGAAACCACACCATGGATTCATTATATTAAGGAGCCACAATAAAATTTATGGTTTCCAATTAATTTTTAAGTTTTCTGCCTTTCTGATTTGCTAAGAAAATAAATGGCTACTCAAAAAGCAAATATAACTTCATGATTGTCCCCTCTAAATTCAGGGGAAATTTTCAAAACACTGTTAACATTAATTATTATAATCCCTGTCAGTTTGATTTTAAATCTACTAAATTGTCTATTAAAACTAGTTATAAGTTTAAGCTTCACTTTAATACTTAGTAATATCTTAAATTAGACAACTGAAGTATTTAAACGAAAAATTCTAAGTGACATAAAAATCCAGTACCCATATATTACTGTTCTAATATAACTAATTTTTGCAAAATTGTAAATGAGCACCTAGTCAGAAAGTTTACCAACTTATTTTAAAATATGATTCCAATATGCTATAAAGAAACCAGATAGCATCAAGATTTCTAGCACTCTAATAGTTATATTCAAATTTTTTCCTAGGCATTTATGATTTTCAGTTGCCTATAAGAGGTTATCAAAGGTTCCATGTAAGTCATGCCAAATTATATAAAACTAATGAGACTATAAAGAATGAATCAGCAATTAATTATACAAAATGTGTGTACATATTGCAGAAATTATTCCCCTAATATTTAGATTTCTAAGATTTACATAGATACATAAATACATTTATGTGCATCAAAAAAACAAATGCAATTAAGTAAACATGAGAAATACAAGAAAATCTTATTTCTAAGTTATGTCTGAGAAGCATTAACTCCCATCATGTTAAAAAAAAATTTTTGAGAAGCAAATGCACAACAAAAGAAAATGCAAAAGCTAAATGCCTCAGAACTGGGTGAAGCACAATACATTTCCATTTACCCTGTTCACAGAGCAATCACGGTAGGCTAATCACTAGAAATTGGATAAAAATAAAACTTAAAAGAGTTATGATTTTCTGACAGTTATATGCTAAGGTAGCAGATCATATTAACAAGAGGAAGACAACCTTAAAATATACATATAAGTGTGTGTGTAAATTTAAAGATCAGATCCACAAAACTAAGTACCATGGGGGGCGGGGGGAGTAATGCATATGCAGTAAAGACAATCAGTCAAGGAAAGTTGCTGGAAGTGCAATCTGAGTGACTTTTTATATGGAAAGGTGCTATACTACAAACTAGAAGAGCTTAAGTTTTAACTGGAGGAAAGGAATCTGAGAGCATGCTGTGAAAAAGGTAACCAATGACTATAGTTTTTAATAACTCAAGTACTCAATACAAGGGATTATATGGAAGAAATGCTTTGAAAAGTATACATTTTCTTAAAGATTAATGCAACCTAGAATCCTCAAAATAAGTCATTCTGAATAGTTTTATGGACTCCTATAGCTGTAACTATACCAAAAATGTTTTCACTATGTAGACAGAAACAATTCTATCTTCTTCCAATTTAACTAAAGGCTTAAAGAGTTAGAGAGCACCTTGTAGAATATATGTACTACTCAATGCTTAATCTTATTTCAATATTCGGAATGCGTGGACACACTGCTTTTATCTTCTTATTTCCCATGAACTGAGGACTTGGACACAACAGAAAGCATTCCTCTCAGGCCACCATACCATTAAGACTTACTAAAAATACCCTGTATAGTGTTTCTTAGCTCTGAGTTTTGGGGTATGTCTACTAAGGAAGAATTTAGTGCCACCAAGAACACTGACTATGGTCTGTCCTTTACTGCCTTTGCTGTCAGGTTCTAACTCTAAATACTCCCCATGGCCCTGCTCCAGACGCTCACTCATTGTGTAATTTGCTATTTTTAGTCTAACTGCAAGCCTGAAAACCAGAAAATTGATATAGAATTAGTATAATATCTTAAGAATACTTATTAGGATCACCCAGGCATGTCTTGACTTTTTCAGATGTACACATCTAGGCCACAGACCCAGAGATTCTGATATGGGATAGGTCTGTATGTATTCCTACTCCCCGTTTTATTACAACACACTGGAGGTAAGAATTACTCCTAGAAAGAGAAAGTGGTCTCTGTGTGAGACCTAAGAGATTTCCATAAGTAAAATGTTTTTATAATTGTTTCTTATTTCTCAGCTATGTTAGATAGTATCATTAAAAGAACATTATCTTGGGAAGTCTAAAGAAAGGAATCATTTACAAAGGGCGTTAATTATGGCACCAGCACAGACTCCATGCAAGAGGGAACAACCCATCTGTGGAAGAAACTAAGCAACCCCTCAAACAATAAGGTATAACATAAAGGAATAATAATAATTATCAACTATAGGACACTGTTGGTATTCACAATGCAAGGCAGAAAGACATCTAATTTGATAGAATGGGCTAAAAAAGGAGGCCCTGAACATTTTAAGCAAAAGATTTAGAATAATATTTCCACAACTATGCAATATGTAACAACAGATCTCAGTGAGAATGATCAATCAAAAAATGATGTAATATTCCAAAGATAAGTAATACAGGCCATGGATGTGTCAGGGAACTGCAGAAACAAAGGTTATGAAATTTTTAATCGACAAGTGCTTATGACTTGACCACATATACTTCATCACAGGGATAAGAAATTCTCTGCAAGAATTTGCATACAGTAAGGTAACAGAAGGATACCATTAAAGGTAAAGCCAAAATAACTTAAAAATGACTTCTCTCCCTCCAAATCAAACTCTCATTAAAACCAAATTAGGCAATCATAAAATATCAAAATTCAAAACTGCATAAATTTAAGACAAGATTTGTTACCTGAAACAGTCACAGTCAACCCTGGTTCAATGATTCCACTGTTGGGCCTCACACAATACCGACGAGGTGCTGTAGTCTTCACTTTGAAACATACTTTTCTATCTGATGGATTTCGCAACTTAAGATTTGTAGTGACGACATCTGTGAAGGGGCCTATGTGGATTAAAAGACAAAATCAGGGAAAATAATTTAATTAGATTCACACAATGCAGAATTCAAAACCAAATCCATAGTCTCAGTTTTCTTTAAAAGCATACACTGAAACCTGCATGTATAAATATGCCCAACAAATAACAGTATTTTCCTCTACGCAGCAGACAAGTTTGATTTTCCTCTTTATTCCTTACCATATTTTACAAAATTTCTACATGAACGTATTATTTCTTATCAAGTAAAAAGTACTCTGAAAGTTTCACTTCATGAAATTAATCCACAACTGTATTCCTACATGCTCTTTACTGAAAAGATCAGAATTTTCCAGTAAACTAGTATCAATTGTCAAATTCATTTTTAACTAATGAGGCAACTGCAAAAATCTCTACATCTGAAGACAATAAACCCAATGACAAGTGTTTCTGCTTCACCTCAGTAAGGTCTAATTCATTCACTTACCTATTTAAGTATTATGAGCATTGTATTAAATGTTTTAGATACAAAGTATTTAAGCTTTGGTTCTATACCCAAACATAAAATTGCAAAACAAAAAATGCAGAAAGAAAATCCAGCCCTAACTGAATCTAATTAAATCCTTAAGTGGAGGAAAGGAAGATTTACAATCCTTTTGCCCCTGAAGAAAAACCTAATGACAGATTATACGGATTAATATGGACTCCTCAACCAAAAAAAAAAAAACCACAAACATGTTAACTTGGAAACAAAAGATAAACTTAAAAAATGCCCCAAGGAAAACAATAACCACACACTTCTAACTAACCTAAAGTAATCTTAAACGAACTTTTAAGACAATCAGTTTTGAGTTATGTATTTCTTGATAAATTAGAAGCAAGGACAATTATTACAAAGGTGTCTTTTCTTTAAGTTAACAAGGACAAACATCTTTTAAAACTCCTAACATTTATAGTACAGAAGCCCAACTTGAGAAAATTCTCCAACTCTGCCAGATAGTTTTCCATTTTGAATACTGGAAAATAATATAAGACAAAGACTCAAAGGGGAACAACGAATACAATCAAACAAAAAGGCATTAGGGCAATTCTCAGCAACATGGATGGAGCTAGAAGGGATCATGCTCAGTGAAATAAGCCAGAAGAAAAAAGAAAATATCGAATGGTATCATTTATATGAGGACTCTAAGAGACCCAAACAAGAAATGAGAAGGAGAAATTAGCACACAAAACATAACAAAAGCAAAAAATAGCAGGCAACCACAAATAAGAGACAGTCTACAAGGCAGGGGGAGGAAGAAAGACCAAAATATAGACGAAAAGATCACAAGGGACTATGGTGACGGTTCACGGGTGAATTGGTGGTGGGAAACCTATGGGAATACACAATAATGTAAAGGATATAAATTAAGTAAAATACTTCTATTAAAAAGAGACAAACAATACATCATAAAGGTAAGAAGGGGGAAAAAAGCATTAGGGATGACAGGACAGATCTGTCACAAGCGATAAGAGGTAAAGAACAGATTTCAAAGGCAAGGCCATTAAAAGATAACTCATTTCAAGTCCTAAGAAATGAAATTATTTTATCCCTAGCCTATCCTTTGTAAAATATTTTCTAATATAGTTGGAACAGGGATGAGAGGGAGATATGAGAGAACATCAGCAGAAAACTAGTTACAGGAAAGAAAAAATTTTAGTGCCTCCCTGGTGGCGCAACAGGTTGTCTCAGCCTATGAAGCTATCCAGAGCCACTGCAGCACCAATTCAATCCCCAGCCAGGGAAATTCCCACATGGCACAGCAGACCTCTCCTGTCTTGCCCGCTGCTCCCCTCAGCAGTGTACTTCAGTAGACCTTCCCATTCTGCTCCCAGCTCTGTCTCTGGTGAATCCTTACACCATCCCGTACCTCTGGCCTACACTCCAGTTCTTGTATGCATAAATAGATAAATCTTTAAAAAAAGAAAGAAAGAAAGAAAGAAATTTAATGTAAAATACTGATTTAAATCAACAGGTATCCATGTTGATGGCAGTATCCATGTTGGGGGCAGTATGTATATAAAGTACAATCTTCTTAACACTTTGCTTTAATTATATGGTCAAGTTAATCACTCGATTTTCATATTACTGTATACCCTTTACCTTTTCTTCAATCCCAACTGCCTGCATTTTTTGATAAGCAGTAGACTAACAACTCCATTTTACATGGGCATATGAGAGTAAAGGAAAACTTCCAATCTGTTAATTTTGCTATTATGAATCCACGAAATGGTAGGCTAGGGATTTTAAACTACCACTAAAATTAGGAGACATAAAAATATAGATTCCATTTCTTAAGAGTCTCAAAGTCCATAAATTACTACAGAAAATTGAGAATGTAAATTTTTCTAGTATTATTTCAACTAGAACTTTAACATCAGCAGCAAGCATGGATTAAAAAAATTCTTACTAATATGAGAAAAGAAAAAGCCACAAGATTTTAATTTTGAACATCCCTTTATTTTCATAACAATTACATAAGGCTTTTTATTTGGGGGAGGAGCTTTTTAAATTCAGTTTAATTTCCCCCTATTTTGGAGGAAGATACCAATTATCCAAAACAAGGTAAAATAAGTGATTTACAAAATGACTTTGTGTCAATTTCCATCAACATGAATTCTGAAAATAGTATTTAAGTTTTATACTGCCCAGCAAGGCTCATAAATTTCCCATGGTAGGATTGTGGTTTTCCTAGACATACAATGCAAACAATCTAAAAATGACCATAATGTGTCTAAAGAAATAACAACAATTTAAAAATTCTTAATTGGCATGTTACCATTATCAGTAAAATGTAAAATTACTTACAGTAAGCCCACCTAACAAATCAATTTGAGATTTTCTGTTCCACTGTGTCCCTCCAACCAAGCCTCTCACTAAGGATTGCTCTCTGACAGTTAAGAGTCTGAACCCATTTCCCTGGTTAAAATGGAAAATTAGTAAGTACTGATGAACAGTACCATAAGAATAACTAGATTTAAAGCTGTAAGAAGCCTTGGAAAGAAACAGCTGGTCTACTCCTGTAGGTCGCAGAAATTTTTGAGAACCTTATAAAAGTTATGTATTGCCCCAGAAAAACACGCACAGGTAAATATTCACAAATTTTTTTCATTTAATTTTTTTTTTGGGGGGCGTAAGGGTGAGAGGGAGATTAGTTTGATGGGAATGGGCATTAATGACCCCTTGAAGCTTCTTGAAGCCTACAGTTAAAAAGACATGATTAAATGTACCTTTACAGACCCTTAAAAACAGAAGAGAATGCATACAACTTACTGAAACTGCTACAAGACAATCCCAAATCCTAAGGTGATAGTACCCCTGACAGCTGTTTTAAACATAATAAATGGGTGATTTTATTATTGGGGGAAAGTGAGAACAGGATGTTAGACATTCTGCAATACCTGGGCTGACTCACACAATGAAGACCCTCCCCAACTAAATTTTCAAATACCCCTCCAAAAATTCGTACTAACGAAAAATTTCTTTTCCAAGAAAAAAAATTGTTCTTTCCGTCAAAGTATTAAAAGCTGAGTTTACTATTACAGAAAGTTATTCTATCAACAGCAATGCCACTTATCATGCTTGTATCACAACACAACTCTATCAGTCATTAGGCATCTGGAGATGATATATGACTAGCTACATGTACAGTGTTATTTTACCCTTACTTCAAAAGATTAAAGAAAACTAGTCAATGCTGTTCAGGTAACTCATATTACTTTTCTTAAACCCAATCTTACTTGTTACAAGTAGATTACAAGCATCTTCATTATGTCTTCTAGTATAGTCATGCACAAATGTTTACACAATGCAATGCATTATTTCATATTTACTTCCCTATTTCTTATTTATGTTATAGTTAGCATATTATTATTTTTAAAAATTAAGGGGTGGGATATATTATATTTTTATATACTTGAACTTTCACACGAAGAACAAGTCATTGAAGTTCAGGGATACTGAGAGATGGTTGTGTATGATAAATAACTGTCTCAGTTCTGAATATTAGAACAAGAAGTCAAAGTTGGAATGACATGATAATCTTTGAAGACCAGGAACAGGACTGCAAAAACTGAGTTCTTGTTCCACCTTTTACAAATATTATTTGCTACAAAAATAATATCAGGAGCAGTTGTTTTATGCCAGTCTGTTTTAAACATTCTAAAGTAATCCATGTAGTAATCCTGCTACAATAAGAACTGTTTTGCACTTGAGGAAACCAAGGTCCAAAGAAATTAAGTTAATGTCAAAGGTTACACAGAAGCTAAATGGCTTAACGCAAAAAAATGTATTACGTCACATTTATCTAGTTATTACTTTAAACCTTTAGTACTGAGTCTAGTCAATTTTACCTTCAAGAGTTTGTTTCCTTGTCTACTGTGCAAAGGATTTATATTTCCACTTTATAAGTCTTCAATATTAGTTTACACCTAAACAAGCCTCTAATTTGAGGGTTATGTGTTATTTCACTTTGCTTTTTTAAATTTCTTTTGCTATGTTTTGACTTAAACAATAAGTGGACAGAACTAAGACAAGAACTGAACCTCAATTAAGTCACTAAATAAAAGTGAAATTGAGGAATTTTTTGTGAATGACTCATGCATATTCAAGTGGAACCAACTGTTTGCACGACATACGAGGATCGGGTACACTTCTGAAATGTTTATCTTAAAAACATGTATGTCCTGGGTGGTATTTGCCTGACTACATAAAAGCTGAAGTGCTTAGTAACTTTTTTCATACTGCCAGATTTTTTTCTTGAAAGTTTTTTTTCCTCCACTACCATCTGTTACATACCCTTGTCCCTTCCTCCCTCTTAATTTAGAACCCTCACTCTTCAATTTATTAGTGCCCGATAGCTTTTAAGTATTTTTGCTTTATCAAATTATCTGCTATATAAATGTCCAATATTTGTCTTTGCTTTACCCCACATCATTTTCACAAACTCCATCCACTTTTGCTGTAAGTGGCAACATTTTGTCTTTCATTATGGTTTAACAATATTTCACAGAGTGGATCCACTTCTTTATCTAATCCTCAATTACTGGGCACTTAGATTGTTTCCAAGTTCTGGCTATTGTAAATAGTGCTACAGTTAACAATGCAGCGTATATAGTTTTTTGGACTGAAGGTCTCACATTCTTTAATAGAGGTTTCAAGAGTGGAACTGGTCATGCTACTGTATTTCTATTTTTAGTTTTTTAACATAAATCTAGATCACAGTCCAAAATGACTGCACAGTTTACAGTTCCACCAGATGTTAACAGAATTCCTCTCTCCACATCCTCTCCAGCAGTTGTTGGGGGTCTTTTCAATGTGTGCCATTCTCACAAGAGTGAGATGATATCTCACTGTGGTTTTAAGCTGCATCTCTCTTATTGGAAGCAATGATGAAGATTTTCTGAATATCCTCTTCGGTGTTTTGTGTTCATATCTACTATCCATTTTATTAATCAAATTGTTTGTTACTGTTGAATTCTATAAGCTTTTAGTATGTCTTGAATATTTACCCCTTTGTCAGGAGTATAATGTGTAAATATTTTCTCCCATTCAGTAAGATGTCTTTTTAATTCACTTATATTCTCTTTTGCTGTGTGAAAGCTTTTTAATTTGAGGTAATCCCAATTGTTTAGTTTTGCTTTTATTTCCCTTGACTTAGAGGTAGAATTGCCAAAGACATCTTTATTGTTAACATAGAACATACTGTCTTTATTTCCTTCTATATATTTCATTGTTGCAGGTCTTATATCTACATATTTAATCCATTTGGAATTTATTTTTGTTAAGAGAGTAACCCAACTTAATTTTTTACATGTGACCTTCCAGTTTTCCCAGCACCATTTATTGAAGAGTTCCTCCTTCCCTCACTGTATGAGCATGGCTACTCTATCATAAATATCGATATGTACACAGATTTATTTCTGGGTTTTCAAATCTGTTCCACTGATCCATGTGTCTATTTTTATGTCAGTGCCATACTGGTTTTAGTACTGGTTATTTTATAATAGTTTATAAGTCAGGTAATGTGATACCTCCCCATTTCCCCTTTTTCTCAAAATAGCTTTTGCTATTTAAGACCTTTTATGGCTCCACATAAATTTCAATATTTTTGCTCAGTATCTTTAAAGAATACTGTTGGTATTCTGATGGGGATTGAAAAATTTAATTATGCATACTGCTAGGTAATTTTATATATGAACTTCAAGATGGCAAATGAAGCATCAAAAATATATATATAAACAAGACATTGTGTCAAACAGGGATAAAAATCACCACATCTTATCTGTAATCTCCTGCTTTCCTAATTGAAAACATATCCTTTTATGTTGCTTAAGTGGTTAAAACCACTAAGAAAAACAAATAAATAGTTATCATAAAAGTCAGGATAGTTGTTAACTTTATTGGGAAAGGAGATGGGGATTAAGAAAGGGTACAAGGAGGGCTTCTGGAATGCTGGCCAAGTTTCTTGAACTGAGCAGAGACTACAGGTGATTATTTTATTATTATTATTATTTATATCTTTTACATTATTGTGTATTCCCCGTAGGTTACCCACCACCGACTGACTCGTGAACCATCACCATAGTCCCTTGTGCTCTTTTCTCCACCACCCCCCACCCCGCCCCGTTTTGAGCCCTTATCCTCCCCTCTCTCACTGAATGTCTCTCTTATTTGGTTCCCCTATATTCTACAGGTGATTATTTTTGATAATTCCTTAAACTACTTATATTTTCCTTTGCAAAAACAATGACCTTTTTTTCAGAAAGCTGATTTTTGATACAATCTAAAAACAAAAACCAAAAGAAAAAAGCAGTTTTGACTAAGTGAACATTTGAAGCAATATATGTATGTAGAAGGCACTCATGTTTTAAGAATTCCTGTAACTCAACCCCTATCAGGAAAATCCTGTCATTTGTCCAATATTAATGATTAGTTCAACATTCATAAACAATTACTGAAACTGTCCATTTTAAGATTGCCTAACAGTAATGTACACTACCTCACATTCACAGGTGCCATCTGATACATACTATGTTAGATATAAAACAACTTTTTATATGTAATAATATTCCATATACTGGAAGAAAATTCACACAACATCAGTTACATTTACCTCTAGTTTACTAAAGGAAAAAAAACCCTGCAAAGTAACTTAACCTTCTGACATGAATTGTCTTCCTTTAGTCTCCTTTTAATAAAGGTAGCATTCCCTGTCACTAAGCATTCTGTTCTAATTCCACCACAATTGTCATGACCAGTAAGTCAAAATCCTATTCCCAGCCCCAAAGTCTTAGTCAGAAATGTAACCTGCACAAACATGGCCTCTGTGTAAAAAACCTCGACCCTGAAATTTCAAAAATGTAGGAAAAGTTCAGGGCAGCTTACCTAGAAAGATGTCCCAAGTGAGAAACTGGCCTACCTCCTTTGCCTAAAATTATCTTTCCAGAATGTAATGACCTTTATATTCAAGCTATATACCTAAAATTTTATCTATCTGAGCAACAGAATCCTCTTAAATAGTGAGATATTTATTCTCCAAGTCCCCCAAACTGGAAAGAAACCCCAGTAAGCTAAAAACAGATGAAAGTAGAACCACTATGACAAAACAAAATTTTAAATGGTTATCCATCTATTTTGATATGAATTACTATAACTCTTCCTTGAAATTCAAAACTCAGTTTTAGTTGCAAAGATAATTGATTGACTTGGGGGGTGGGGAAAGCTGAGAGACCAGATGGCTCTTTCCCCAACATTTTATTTTTAAAAATTTCATACAGAGAAAATGAAATAGTTGCACAGTGAACACTCATCTACACACTACCTAGATTCTACAACAATTGCTGTATTTGCTTTGAGACATCAATCTATTTATCCATTTCTGTCCATTCATCCAAATTATTTGTAATACATTCCAAAGTAAGTTGAAGATATCAGTACACTCCTACACACCTCTGTCTCAGCATGCATAGCCTAGAGTTCAATGTTTGCTTACTAGTAAAGACAATCAAATTTTAAATCAGGGGAAAAAAGAGTAGAGCATGGAGGACGTAAAGTGGAAAAGCTTCTGAGGTGCAGCTTCAGCACAGACAATGTACATGAACATTAAATCGTGAGCTCAGTGACACCCACTTAGCTTAGCAACTCAGGGGCCTGTTAAGAGACAATTCTCTATTGGGTCTAGCATTTCCACACAGTTTACAGTGCAAGCACCAGGGACTTTAATCCAGACTAGATTTTCAAGGATACATTAAATAGTGAATAATCATGAAAAATGTCGCCCTCCTGACGAGAGGTGAGGTTTTCTCACTGTGTGCTATATTAAAGGTTTTCCTCTTACTGCCATAAAATTCATCTATGCTATGGTAAGATGAGTAATAATTTAATGGTATCACTGCCTCACTTAAATTTTGTGCAGAGCTACCTTAAATTTTTTAGGAGTGCTTTTTTCCCCAGACCAGCTGATGGTTCACTCTGACCTGAACAATCCTATTGATAGGGTCTTTAAAATAATGAGCAGAGAATATACAACAAGCTTGCCTTTACAAAAGAAATGAAGCATTCTGATTTGAAATATTTCATATATATTGTTTTTCCACTGTATAACCTTATAAAGATGTACACATAAATTATTTGAAATGAACAATGTTTGCATTCAAAATTAGACATAAATATATGCTACTTAAATACATGCAATACATGCTACTTAATATCTTTATTCAAACAGAAAGTGTTCTATGCTGAAGAGTTTATTTTCTGAAATCTGGATATGTAGGATGGTAGGAAATAAGACAGAATGGATGTTTTGGGAGAACTTGGAATAAATGTTTTGAGTACCATTTATAGATCTGAAGTTCTGCCAGATTAGTAGCAAAATATTTATGAGAAAATATTAACTTTAAAAATGATATAAATGTGCAGTTATGCACAGAAAACATAAAAGAAATATACAAAATATTAACAGTGGTTATTTCCTGGTGGTAGAGTTAAGCAATTTTTATTTGCTTTATACTCTTCTATACTATTCAACTTTCTATATTTAGCATTGATTTTATAATCAAAAGGGATATGTAAGCATGTTATATATTAGTTTAATTTGTTCATAAAGACTTTTAATTAAGTGAGGAAGGGAAGGAACTGAAAAAATTTATCTCCTAAGGAACTCTGTTGTTACTGAGGCTTTCATACTAGGAACAGTGGTTAGAAAACACAAGGCCAAGCAAATCACCTCCCCTGCATTTCATAAAATTTGTTTTCATAGAGAAAATAAACAGGAAACACACTCTATGATATAAAGATGCCTAATACCTTTAAAGGTATGGCAGTGACTCCAGTTCATGTCAGATTATCCAAGCTCTAAATAAGTGAAAAAGAATGTGTATATACATGGATATATACATGGAAGACATGTAACCACGCTGAGTCCAAAGTCCGGTAAAGGTAGTGCCTCCTAGAGGAGTTGCTTTTGAGAATGAATAGCCCCAGGTAAACCGCTGTTTGCACTTGGGGGGGGGGGGGGAGTTTCTGATGAAAAATAAGAGGAGACTGAAGGAGAAAGAGATTCAATCGCCACAATGTAGGAATGAAAGAAGCAGTCGCCACGCTGAAGGAAGGAGGCAGTCGCCATAACGCAGAAAAAAGAAATGTTTTTAAATCTTTAGTGACTTTGGGGCCAGCGACTTTGGAGGCTTTGCAAGTAGCCGAGCAATGGAAACTGCTACCAGTTCTGTCCTTACTGCAGCCGAAGGAAGAAGGCAGAGGCCTGAAGCCGGCGCCTTCCTAAAATGCGTGAGTGCAGTCTGATGGGCCGTCTGACCGCTGTAGTTGCTGTTTGCAGTGTTGGTGGCCTGGTGCTGTGCTGGGGCACCACAGCAGTTTCGGGAGCATCTCCAGTTGTGTTTTGTGTCAACCTCGTGAGTTGGAACCTGGCCTACAGTCTGACTGTTCCGAATCTGCAGAAGGAAGATGCCATTTTGGAACCGTGGCCTATTGTTTGGAAGAGGAGCTCCACATCAGCAGTGGTGGGAAGACGCCATCTGTGTTACTTTTCTGGGACTTAAAAGACTGGACATTGTTTTAAGTAAGGTAAACAGCCATATGTTGACTTCAGTAATTCTTTGTTTTTCCCTGTTCGTTAAATAAATCCCATTGTTGTCCCCTAAGCCTGAGTAGTCTTGCAATTGTGCACATGGGTGCAGAACCAAGATAGTGACCGCTAAGCAATTGGGGCACTGCCTTTGGCCAATTTTAAAGCTCCTCATTTTGCCTGCTATCAGACAGTTACAAAATAAAGCACTATTAAAATATAAATTTTTAAGAAATTTGCAAAATTATATTGCAAGCTAGGATTTTAAAGCCCTCTCACAGTAAGAATTCTTTTTTATTTAACATCTCAAACTTTAAAATGGCGATTAAAATATCCTTATAAAGCTGAAATACACATTAACTAAACTCATTGTAGCCTAAATTTTTTAAATATATATATTTAATTTTATATGCAGTAATAGTGGTTTACATCACTGCATTTTTAGGAGTACAGTTTCACACCTGTTCAAATATATGTTATCACATCATGACCACCACACCAAAGTACCAATAACCCTCCACCAATCCACTGGATCCCCTCTACCCTTCGCTCCACATGCCCTAACTCCTTTGCTAACCTCAGCTCTGCAATCAGAATCCAAGGGCTGGTTTGAGTTTTGCTTTGTTCTTTTGCTTTGTTTCTTTATATTCCACATGAATAAAGTCCTATTAGTCGTTCTTTTTCTGACTTCACTTAGCATAATCTTCTCAAGTTCCTTCCATGTTCATGCAAATGGCAAGATTTTTTATCTTTCCTTACAGCTTAGTAGTAGTCCATTGTGTATGTATACCACATCTTCTTTACCCAGTTATCTCCTTTATGGACACTTAGATTGTTTCCATGTCTTGTCTAGTGTAAATAGTGCTACAGTG
Organism: Scalopus aquaticus; assembly: GCA_004024925.1. Taxonomy (NCBI): domain Eukaryota; kingdom Metazoa; phylum Chordata; class Mammalia; order Eulipotyphla; family Talpidae; genus Scalopus; species Scalopus aquaticus. The sequence continues at coordinate 18,164 of PVIJ01006237.1, read as the reverse complement.
AACACAGGGATGCATATATCTTTTTGAATTAGTGTTTTTATGTTTTTCAGGTAGATACCTAGAAGTGAACAGTGGAATGATCAAATGGCAGATCTATGTTTAATTTTTCAAGGAACCTCCACACTTTCCCATAGAATTTATACCAATTTACATTCCTAACAGTGTACAAAGGGCTCCTTTTTCTCCACACCTTCGCCAAAATGTTGTTTCTGGTTAAACTTGAATTTTTAAGACAAAACCAAACATTCATGATAACTCTAGTTATACAGAGCAATACAACTGTCAGAAAAGCAGCTGAGCAAACTTTTTACGGATGCTTGAAAATTTTCTTATCAATGACATACATGTCACCAAAAGTAATAAACTATGTGAATGTTTTGTCTATAAAAATTTAACACATTCAGCAAGATTTCTATTAAATGTGTCACACAGAATCATAGTTGAATATATCTTCACGAATTAAATACGTCTAATCTTAAGGAGGAAATTATATTATTATGAAGAATAAAAATCATACTTAAGCGTTTACCATATAAAAGATATAAGGCTCAGTGACACAAGAAGTGACTAATTCCTGGGACAAGATCTCCTGCCTGCTTTTCTTTTCCCTTTTCTGCTCAGCTAGTTGCTTCTGTTTGCACGTGGACCAAATCAACCACTGTGTCCAGGTCTATGTGACCTTAAAGTCTAAAGTCTATTGTCACCTAACTACAGCTGTGTCTGAAGGGGAGGCATCAAAATTTTACTGATCGGTCACCAGCATATATTACTTGACTGACTCTGGATGACCACCACTGTACCAATCAGCATTGTCTGGGGGAAAAGGGATCCTAGCAAGGTCATTCCAAAATATCTCCACAAAAAATGTTTCTCACAAGCATCAACTAATGCCAACAGTAAGAGCCCAATGAAACTTAGTACAGTTATGATTTGCTTACTGTTACAGTACACTTACAAATCAAATTTACTTTCATGTTTTCTACTTGTCTTTATAAGCCTTGACTTGTTAATTGTGACTGGATAGTACAAACATTAGACTTGTTCTCTATTACCTTTATATAACTTGCCTTGTTAAGAAAAAGAGATTTCAGACCATATGTGAGGTTTAAGTATTAATGAAAAATAAAAACAAGTAAAAGGAAGAACAATGAAACCTTTGATCTGCCTCCCAAATGTATCACGTCTAACAGAAAAATAATTTTTAAGGCTTTTCCTTCAAAAGCACATATGTTCACTGTAGAAATCTTTAACAACGAAAAATATCTAAGAAAAAATATAAAAACAAAAGTACCCAAACCCTAAAGTACAACTGATCATTAACATTTTCTTTCTAGTCTTTTTTGTCTGTACATAGTACCACAAATGGGCACCTATTTATGTAACTTTTCAATGGATGAATTAAGATTTTCACCAAACAACTTATCACTAAAAGCAGTGCAACCAGTTGTTTTCTATTCCTAACATGATACAATCCCATCTATGAAGTATTTTTACCAAAAAATATTGAAACCTGATTGACTGTAATCAAGTACTTAGATCTTACTTCAAACTTACAGGAACTATGTTATCAGACACAATCTAGAAAACAAAACACTGCTGGACCAAACTCTATCTTTACAAGCCAACGGTACAATAAAAAAAAAAAAAAAAAAAGAATATGGGCTGACACTTGAAAATTAAGAGGATATAGATACATGACAACCAAATGCAACGCAGACTGAACGAGTCACCCAAAAAATAGGAGTACAATGGGGACACTTTCAGTACACTAAATAATAGATATTAAAGAACAATTTCTGGTTGTTCTGAGTAAAAATGGTATCATTATGTAAATGAAAGGTTCCCCTTTTGCTTATTAGAAATGCAAGCTAAAATATTTAGCCTTGAATTTGTTACTGCAGTGAACAAAAACAATTGCAAATAATGGTAAATATAGTTGAAGGAAGCAAGATCCCTACTATATTAACTACTGTCTCCTCTAAAAGACAGATAAGACTTGACTGAAGTCAAGGAAATATACAAATACAACAACAAAAGGTCAGGAAGTACCTTGAGAAAATAAAAGGTGTGCTACCAGATGTCTTCAAAGACTATCGAGACCTGATTGAGAAAGTGTCACTTAAAGCAAAATTAAAAGGTAACTATGGCAGTAAACAACAAAATAATCAACACAATCACAAAACACTAAACTTGGAAGAATTTAAATCAATCAGGCATTTCCGTTTCTTTTTTTTTAAACAAGAGAACAAACCCACTTGTTTTTACTGGCTTTTCAATACGTTTAAATCTCTGAGAGGTACACCATCACACAGATTCTGTGTCCCATGGCCTTTAGGAGGAGGAAGGCTGTTTCAGGATTTAGCCTGAACCATGTCACAGGTCACCTTTCCCCAGATTATTGGAGCTGTTTTCTTTTGCCACCAGGAGTCACTGTGTTGTTCTTTGCTTTGTATAATAAGCACATCTCTTGCACAGACAGAATTCTTGAGTATAAACAATTTTCAAATGGGGGGGGGTAGAGAGGAGAGGTAGATTTTAGTTTATCTGAATTTCTTCATCCTAAACTTCCAAGTGGGACTGCACAGGGGGGAATGTGTTTCATGCATAAAATGAGAGAGAGAGGCACATGGTTTAGGAGACCCCTATTGTCCAGCACTGCTACAACATCTGCTTGTCCTTAAAGGCAGGCCTAGATGGGAGCTCACTGCTCCCCGGACTTGGGAAAACACCTTAAATTTTAAGAAGAGCTGTAAGCTCCCTCTGGTCACAGAGACCCTACTTGTTACAAGCAAAATGGCCCAGGACCAAAGCCTTCCATTCATATTTTAGAAATCCTGTTCCCAGCAGGCCACCATCAGCTCCAAGACGGTGGACCTGATTCTTCATATATAGTTTTCCACTTCACAGAAAAATTAACTTTTTTTGTAGGTGGGTCCCCACAAAATGATTATTGGATAATCATTCCAAAGTCTTAGCACTATCAAGCTATCACCAGGCACTTCAGCATAAGTTTGATCCCCAGCCAGGGAGCTGACCCACCTGGAGCAGCAGACCTCTCCTGCCTTGCCCACTGCTCCCCTCAGCAGGGTATTTCAGCAGATCCACTATTCTGCTCCCCACTCTGTCTCTGGTGAATCCTCTCATCCCTACCCCACCCCCGTACCTCTGGCCTACACCCCAGTTCTTGCCTGCATAAACAAAACAAAATAAATCTTTAAAATAAAGAAAAATCACCATTTTTTAAACTCGACAGTCGTATCTTCACAAGCCTTTAGGGGCAGAGGTATCACTGTCCTACCTCTCATGTCACAATTGAAAAAGGTGAAGCACAAGGAGCAAACAAGGAATCTATGGTTAGTCAGCTCTTAACAAAATACTCTCCTATCCCTTTTCTGAAACTACAAAATTTTGAAAACACAACTACCTGTAAAAGGCAAATAAAAAGCCCTACTAAAAAGAGAATTATGGGAATTACATAAGAATTACATGAAAAAAATCATTTGAGTCTTATTAATGTAAAAATCAATGTTTATCATTCCAAATCAGATCATATTACTATGAATGAAAAGGTACGAAGAAACAGGTATATTCTCCTGTATTACCCAGTTTGTTTAGTTTGGGGGACAAAAAACATAAACATAACTACTGTATGTGATAAGCAGTTACTACAGCTTCAACAGTAGTATCAAGTAGTACATGGGCTGGAGAATCAAAGACTTCACAAAAGAAACTGATTCTTGAATTGGAGACAGATGACAGATATGAAGGAAGACAATATTCTAAATAGAGCATGTGCAAAGTTTTCAACAGCTAAGTTTTGAAAAAGTGGCTTCATATAATGAAAGTCATAGGGAGAAGAGAGATGAAGAGGTAGAAAATGGACTCTGGACTTTTTCCAACTACATAAGGGAAAACATTGCAGTTTCTTTAACAAGAGAACGGCAATATCACATCCATTTTTCATGCATTTTTTAAAAGGTAGTTCAAGCACTGTAAGGAAGACTGGTTGGAGAGAACAGGACCCTGGCGAAAAGATCAGTCTATAGACTAGTAAAGAAAAGAAAAGCTACAGCCAAGGAAAGTATCCAAAGTCCAAAGCTCTTCCTGAGTAACAACACATCCATATAACCAAGTATCTACTAGCACCTCATTAGTATCTTGAAAGGACCTCAACATAGCTAACAGAGCATGATTTTCCTCCTACCACTCTCCCACAAACCCCCAAATAAAATGCATTTGGTCCTCAGCCAGACATTCAGTAAGTCCTGTCTCAGAGTATACACCACCATCATCCCTCCAGTATGAAAGTACAAATCTCAGAGACAACCAAGATACCTCCACTTCTTTCTCAGTGCACATACCTAATATACCACCAAGTTTCATTGGTTTGGTCCTTTAAAATTTTTTAAATCTCCAACACCATCCCCTCAGTCCAACTCATGACCTCTTTGTCTGGAATGCAGCAACTGCCTACTTCATCTCTATTTCCCCCCAATCTTACTTCATATTGCCAGCACAATTTTATTTTCTAAATATAAATGTGATGTCACTCCATTCCCTCTACCACTTCCCCATCCCAGTACCCTAAGTGGGTTGGGGATTTTAAAGTTCCTAACTTGACCTACTACTACAGCACCACACTCAGCTGTTTGCGATAATGTCACACTGACTCTTTCAGCCTTGTAAATAAAAAATACCAGCTGTAATTTAACATGTCAAACAATATTTAAATGTTTCCTGTTCCCTCCTGCCAAAGGATCTTTGTATATGCTGCTCCTACTGCTAGGTTTTCCTTTCTTCTTCAGCTAGATAACTTCCACTCACTCTTGAAAAATCTTAGTCCAATTGTGAAAGCCTTCTCTGATCAAAGTATCTTATTTTACATTCTCAAGCATTATATACCTCTTTATAGCTATTAAAGCAACGATTGTTTTACTCAAAATTAACATTTAATTCCAAAACATATTTACATGAATTATATATAACAGAATCTCAATTCTTTATTGTATAAATGAATGCATGGGGAAAAAAAGAATGAATTGGCAAGTACAAATGTATTTAAGAGGACAGTTTCAAGAATTATCTCTGGAAGGTAGACACAGATTTTAATTATTAGATGTGCAGCGTATCTGGTATGAGTAATCATAAGGTCACTAAAAAAATAAGAACAGTGGGAGAAGAATCGATTTGAGTGGTAAAAAAAAAAAAAGAATTGGGTAGGTTCAGGATATATTGAGTGTGGGCTGAGAAACATTCAAATTCAGACAGCTAATAAGTAATTAATGTATTCTAAAACTGAATGTATAAACCTGAATTAAAATACAGACTTGAGTGTTCAGCAACATATGTAAACAGAATGCAAGGATGAGAAAGGATCTCAAAACAAGAACCACCCTTCAAAACGAGACTGAAGAAGGTAAGTTCTGAAATTAAAATGAAATCAAATCAGAATCTGACACATCAGCACTTAAGAATAAGGCAACAAATAAGACAATAAAGGGAACAAAAAAGAAAATTAGAAGCCACATGAGACTAACACTGGGAATGATCAATGCAGTTGGCACTCAACAAACAGCAAAGGCAGAAATAGGACTACAGGTGAAAGGAGGTGAGAAACTGGCAAGGTAGTGAATATGGACTATTTTTCCAAGAAGCCTGTCAGCAAAGGAAATGAAGGACATTTAAAGTAGCTGGGATCAAGCTGGTATTCCACTTATTTTGGTTTTTGTTTTTAATGACAGATTTAGGTGTGTTTTTATGTCAAAAGGAAGAAGCCAGTAATTGAAAACACAAATGGGAAAATATTCGATGGAACATAGTATTAGTCAAGAGGGATTTTACCTTAATCGGCAAAAATAGACAAAATAGTTTTGGACAGAGCATTTTCTTTCTCAGGGAAGTATGGCCTTGTGAAGATGACCAGGTGTTACAACAGGAGTCAGCGTATCATGGAAGAGGGGATTGTATGCCGCACCAAAAAAAAAAATGACAAGACTTTTATTCAGAAGGCAATCAAAACCTACTTGAATTTTTTAAGGAAAGGAGTAATAAGATGCCATCTATGCCCTGGGAGGTAGGGAAGAGAGGCAGATATCACCCTTAGCGTTAGGCGTGACCACTTGAAATAGGAATATAGCTAAAAATGTGACAGATAACTACCAAGAGTAGTAGAAGTATTGTGTATCTTCATTTGTGCTTCTCAAATGTGCTGTTAATCAAAGATGCTCTGGTCCCTCTGAGAACTTAATCTTCGTTACTAATCTGTGATTGTCATGGGTCACCTCATTCAATATACTGATTTTTGGTCTATTTTCCTCTTACTCCAATTATTGAAAAGAAAATACGTACAACTCACTTTAGTGTTTTCTCAATTTTTTTCTTCAAACTTTCCTCCAAAACTACAAATAGGTAGAAAAATAAAACATACAATGCAGAAGAAATTTTATAATAGTAAAAAATTTAATAACAAAAATATATAGTCTTTCACATAAACAGTAATGCCTAAAGTCAAATTTGAATTCTTGGTCAAATTATGCCAGTGATTAAACAACAGAGTTTGAAAATATGTGCTTTTTCCCTTACTAAAGCAACCAAAAAGTAACTTCAGAATTCATTACATCACTATAAAAGTATTTCATATATTGACAACTGTTTAAGTTTTAATATTGAAGTACACAGAAATTGTACTGAACTGATCATCTGAATCTCCAAAATTGTGTAAAGTAGTGACAATTCTTATCAAGATGATTGTGTTACTCATAAGAAACAAAGTTAACCACCCAATTAATGATTAAGTAAATCATTCTTGGAGAAACCATTACTACTGAAATGTAAAGATAATTGTTAAAACCTTTAAGAATGGCCTCCCTGGTGGCGCAACCGGGTAAGCGCAGCACTATGAAGCTATCCAAAACTGAGTTCCATCCCCAGGCAGGGAGCTTCCCACATGGCGCAGCAGACCTCTCCTGCCTTGCCTGCTGCTCCTCTCAGCAGTGTACTTCAGTGGATCTGCCTGTTCTGCTCCCCACTCTGTCTCTGGTGAATCCTCTCACCACCCCACACCTCTGGCCTACAGCCCAGCTTGTATGCATAAATAAATCTCAAAAAAGAAAAACTTGTAAGATTGCATTAAAAATGTGCTTTAAATATTTAAAATGTGCATAAAAATATCCTTTAACTCTGTACTTAACAAAAAATTACAACTGATTTATGGCGAATCAGAGTTAATGGCTTTTTTGTATCACCAAATGAGAATAAGGAAACTTGATTGTAAATGAGTCTCCTCTGTAGTGAGCGCTGCATTGGAATATAAACAGGTTTCCATCAAAGTAAACTATTTACCGTGGAATAACATTAAGGAAAAACGATCAAATGACACCAAAAGTCACCTCCTAATTCATCCTGCACCTCCTCTCAATCCTCCCCCCATTACTCCACCTTATGAGAGAAACACATCTCTGGGTATTTAAGCATCACCCATTCTCCCTATCCAGGTGAGTAAACAACTCCCTTGTCCAACCCTCCCCCACTCCCTAACTGAAAACAAACCTCTCCCTAGAAAGCTCCCTAAAGCGGGGCTGGGAGTTAGGGAAAAGGGTATTCTTCCCTCATACTTGTTTACCTTTTATAATAGCATCTATATGCCTTTTCTGCCTCCCTCACTAGTCTTGGTTCTTCAAAGGCAAAGATAAAACCTAAAATATTTTGCTGTTATTTAATTGCATGCTTTCTCCATTAAACTACAAACCGTGAATCTTTTTTTCATTTTACTTAGCACTGAAACTCCAAATAAAAGCTGCAACTTTTGAATGAATTATTCATCATTAAATATTCATAATCAATTACAGGGGTGGCACAAAGCTTTCTGTAACTTTCTGCTAAATAAATGGCTCAATGGAAGGTGTGTCCCTATAAACTTTTCAATGAAATACCTTAAGTTAATTTTTAAAAAGTGGTCATTGATGTTCAAAACTTTTTAAAAGATTTATTTTTTTATTATTTATACATACAAGCTGGGGTACAGGCCAGAGGCGTAGGGCGGCGAGAGGGTTCACCAAAGACAGATCAGAAATACACTGCTGAGGGGAGCAGCGGGCTAGGCAGGAGATGTCTGCCGCGCCTTGTGGGATTCTCCCCGGCCGGGCATCGAACTCACATCACCCTTGCTGACAGCTCCACAGCGCAGGGCTTAACCGCTGCACCACCAGGGAGGCCCGATGTTCAAACTTTTTTAAATGAATCTATGAATTACTTTCATAACACAGGAACAACTTGTTCTATAATCATAGCTGTAATTCTGCAATACCCAATACAAGTGATATATATGGATGTCACCATCAGGTTTTCTTTTGTTTTTTTAATTTGCTTCTGCATTATAACTCTCTAACTATGGCAGTATTACAATTTCTCGAGGGAGAAAACTTCAATTTGGTGGACATTTCGTGGCCCAGAATTGTTTTTAAAGATTTCTAAGTCCTTAACGACAATATACACATGGTGACTCAGGAGAGGAAATTTCCTCTGTAAACTCAGCCTTGTCAAAAAGTTAAAAAAAAAAAAACCTTAAATTCTTCAAAGAACACATATCATAAAGGTTTATATTAAATTCCTCCAATTTAAGATAATGGTTATTTGAGATGGGTAATTTCATGATTCCCCAAAGGTGCTTTTTTTCTTTCTGCTAAAATTATGTAAAATCACGCAACACTTGCTACAATAAAATGCACCTCCAATGCCCCTCAAAATATTTCTTAGTTATCGTAAAACCAAATCTAAGAAGCACACTTACATTTCAGATATTTGCAAATGCAATGAAAAGCTTGCAAAATAAGAGGAGTTGTACAGTATCATTCTCATGATACCATAACCCGGGATTTTAAAATTCCTAAAACTATTTTAAAGTTTTACTATGGAAAACAATAATTGTTCTTTTAGACTCAATGTTGTACACGGACATGTTTAAGGCACTGGAGTGGCTACACATTTCATAAAAAGTGTTCTCATCAAAGCTACTAAAATTGAAATATGAGATACTGAATCTTCCAAAAGGCTTTTCACTTTACACTAACTGAAGATAGGACGTAATCTGCTTTCTACTTAGGATCCTCACTCTTTTGGTATGCCTTCAAAAAACAAACCTATTCAGTTTAACTTGCCCCTAAAGTATCCTACATAATGAAAAGCGAATGGGCCAAACAGTCCCAAGGATTCCTCAAGGATCACGAAACCGACTAACAATTTATCGCAGGCATTGCTACAAAATAAATCAACGGAGCTCCTACGCTGAGTGACACCTTATCAGCCTTCTCGGGGTCTGCTGAGGAACCACAAACGTAAAGGCAAAGGTCACAAACAAGATTCTGCAGCAAACGAGCTAAGTTAAAGGACTAGACAAGAGCAGACAAACACTGGGTCTGACCTACACGGATGCTAAGTTGAAATGTCATTTCAGAGGACCAGGAAGACGACTACTAGAAACCTACTACTATCAACTCGCAGGCTGACGCATAGCTTTTCTGCCCGCACGCGCTTGGGGCTCAGCCAGCCCAGCCGGGTGAAGTCAAACCCCGAGACTTCACGGGCTGCTTCGGCTCCCTGGCGCCCCATGTACCTGACAGCCGAGTTATAAACCTGGTGAGAAGGTGGAGAGCAACACCCTCCGCGGGGCCGAGGGCCGGCTCCACCAGGCCCTCCGGAGGCGGACAGAGGCCGAGGGTTGGCTCTCTCGGAACCGAGTCCAGGGGCCGCCGCCCCGCCTCGCCTCGCCTCCCACCGCGGTGACAGCCGGCGCGGGAGACCGACGCACTTGCGCCATCCCGGGGCCCCCCTCCCCGCCGCCCACGAGGGCGCGCGCTCTAAGGTCACCGCCCACCCCACACCCTCCGAGACAACGCCCGACGGCCCTCGGGGGCCAAGGGCAAGTGCCAGGCGCGGGCGGCGGCGCGGGTAGCACCCAGGAGGCGCCCCCGCGGGACCGCAAGATGGCGGCGGCGCCGGGCCGGGCCCCTCCACCTCCACCTCGCCCGGGCCGGCGCGCGCCCCGCAGTGCGAGCGGGCCAAGCAGGGAGCCGGCCCGGCGCTGGGCGGCAGGCCGAGGACCAGCGCGGCGCTGCCGGAGACGGGAAAGTGCCGGGCGTGGGGGAGGGGGACGGCTCGGGCCCGCCGCCGACCTGCCCTCCACACGCCCCGTCCGCCGCCAAGCAATCCCCTGCCCGCCGCGCCCGGTCGGGAGCCGCCCGCTTCCAGCCCACCTTTGAATTTGAGGTCTGTGGGAGGGTCGAGGACCAGGATCTGCTCGTGCTTCGCCATGGCCCCGGAGGCGGACGCCATCGGAGTCAGCGCAGAGCGGGGGCGCGCCCGCGGCGGCGGTTTGCTGGCTGAGGGCGGGCGACGCTGTCGGCTCGGCAGAGCTCGACGATGGGGCCAGCTCACGGCTCCCGCGCCCCGACGCCTTCCGCTCTGTCGCCAAGTCTGGGGGCCGCCCGCTGGGTCAGCAGCTCCGGTCTCACAACTGACTCAACCCCACGCCAGCCGCCGCGGCCACGCGCACTGCGATCCTCGGCGCCCCACGTGACGGCTCCTGCGTGCCTACGTGCGCGCCCCGGCGGCCGGGAGCGCCTCGCGCTAGTCCCGCCCCCTCTGTCTTGCCGGCGCGGCGAGGGCTAGTGCGCCTGCGCGCTCCCAGCCTCGCCGTAGCTCAGAGCGCAGTTCAGCTGTCAAGGGAACGGGTGTGGACCGGGGGCGGGGCTCTGGCTCCTTAGACGTGCGCGGAGCCACCGCAAGACTGGAGGACGCACGCCTCGGTCACGTTTGGCTCCGGGTACGAAACCCGGGAGCCTGCCGGGGCCGTGTAGCACACCCTCCAAGTGGGAATGCCTCAAGGAAGGAAGAGGAGCTAGGCCTGCTCGCTCCATTTCCCGACGCGTTCCGTGCGGGGCGGAGCCTCGGCGCAGCCTGGTTCCCCCGGCGAGGAGCGCGGCTGCCTGGGAGCTGTAGTGCAAGCTGCTTGTGGGCGGGGAGGAGAGTGAAGGCTGCTGAAGGCGGTGGGATGGAGTGCCTGACGCTCTTTTTGGCTCAGTGAGTGTCGGCTACGCTAAAAAAGAAAAAAAAAACTTTTGGAGACGGGGCGAGATCTCCTGTAAAAATGTATAATATACCATGTGGAACGCAGGCTGACATTTGTTACTTTACTCGGTCCTTCTATCCACCCTTATATTGGTAGAGCTAAATTCTCTGTCATTTTCCACTCAAACGTCCTCTGCTTCCTGAATCCTCTCCAGTGGTGTAAAGGTATTTAAGAGGCAACGTGTCGTTGGGGAAATCTGCAAGACACAGCATAAATCAACAAACAAGAGTCAGTCTCCAGCGTTTGTTTGCTGTAGTCTGTTCTTCGGTTCTGGTTAATGATAGACCCAAACAATTGTCATGTTCACATGTTGGAAATCAATTTCACCTGCATCATTGACGGTATCCCTGTAGTAAAAGGGACCAAAGGAGAAAAATCCCAGCAGCAAAGTTGCTGATCAATCTTTAACCGATTGCCAGGGTAATCAGGGACAGGAGCATCAAGTGAAACAATTGAATGTGCTGTAAATAAACTGCTATAGTACTGCTTGAATTTAACTCCCTAGGAAACACCATGAAACAAAGGACGAATTAATGCTACTGCCATGAAGTAGCCTACAGCCCACTTTGTCTAGAAAATAAATGTGACAAATGGAAACGTAGTCTAGGTGTAGGCACAAAGTCCAAGTTTTAACGTGTAATCAGCTATCAGAGCCCATCTGGGAATAGCTCTCCAGAACTGCTGGTCTAGCATTCAGGAAAGATGATGCACACAAGAGGAATGTATCTTCAGCCTGGAAAACCTGAGACGATGGGAATGCTTAAATACTTGAAAAACGTTCTAAATTTACCATTCCCTTTATTTTTATTCTCAAAATAATTGTTATTACAGAAGAACAAAAAATTGTATGTTTCTCAAAATGGAGGCTTAAGGTTAAAAATTTGAGATTGATAATCGTTCCACAGGACAGTGTCCCACATAGTTTTGGCCCTAAAAGTCATTTCAAACTATTATTATTATTATTATTATTATTATTATTATTATTATTATTATTATTATCATTACTATTATTACTATTATTATTATTAGTATTATTATTATTACTTTGCTTGCCTAAGAACTTATTCACGGGTATAGTGAGCCTTGGCTTGAACTGGCTCTTCCATAGTGAGATGGACATGTCTCTTACCGGAAAGCATTTGGGAATCCCCAATGTGTAAACAGTCAATTAGCAGGCATAGCATGCTGAGGAAGTTCCCAGGCAATTCCCTATGGGACAATGACTGCCCATTCAACGTGAGTTCAATGGAAGCCTGAACTGGATGTATTCCAGTCTCCCCGTCTATATCAATAAGAAGGCTCTGCCCTTTTAAGTCATCTCCTTTGGAATCAACTGTTTTGTCTTCTCAGTATTGCTTCAATAATCAAACTGATGTAGTCTTAAAAATTGTAAGAATATAAATATCTGGTAGTCTAAGAATACGTGAAACATCTTTGCAATTACTCTTTTAGAGCATTGCATTAATGACTCAGTCCTCCTAAATCATCAACCCCTCATTTAATAGTACAATATTTAATTTGTGCTTTGCTATTTTCTTCTCACAGTTCAAAGAATTTTGAACAAACATCATCACTTGCTACTCAGAACAACCTTATAACACTTAGCAGTGTTACTCTTGTTGTTAAATATGGAAATGAAAGTACAGGTGAGAGCATTTCATGTCAGCAATAAAGCTAAACTGGGGTTGGGGGGAGGAAGAGGGAAAGCTGCCCAATTATTCTGTCTATGCATTTTGCTCTCCCAAAGCCACAAATGACAACCAAAAGTGACTAAGGCAACAATTTAAAATGTAATTTTAAATTGTAATTTAAGCTAGAAATGAAGAAACTTGGAGTTTTATGTTCATTGTTCCTTTAACATTGATGGGTATGGCACCTAAAGTTCTCTTTAAGTATCAGGGAAAAATTCTGAAGCATATTTGTCTAGTTTCCAAGTTATCGTAAGTCTCAGAGATATATTACTTCATCCTATTTGAATCACTAGTAGTATTCACCTTTGAACAGATTATCTCTTATGATTTGGCAAGGATCAAAAAAGGTTTCCAGTGTAGATGGTGAAAGTATAATAGTCTTCTTCATAAACATTTTAGGCTTTGCTATAGAGGTACTCTAGAATTACAAAATTGAGCAATTATCTGTGTGATTCAGTTCTGTGAACATTTAAATGGACATGCTTTCAATACATTTTGAAGCAGTAAAATATACCAAGTAAGACTACAGGCTTTGAGTCTGAATTGTGATGTTCAAGGCCCGTTTTCCACTGTGTGACCTTACTTCACCTCTCTGAGCCCATTATCCATCTATAATTTGGGAATGGGATGGGAGTAATAATACTTACATCCAAGGGTTTTGATGAGCATCACAAAGATTTAGAACACTGCTTGTTCTAACACTGCTCCCTTAGCAATCTTAAATGGGAATGAGCACTGTGGAAGAGAGTGGCAATACAGTGGTGAGCCAGCTCAACATGATCTCTGCCCGCAGAAGCTTACATTAAAGCAGGAGAGACAAGCATGAGATTGCTCTTTTGCAGCTAGGATTCTGTTCTGAAAGAAGTCCACCCAGTGAGCTACATTCATGTGATATTTCAGGTTTGGGAGCGAGGCAGGGGTCAGCTTTCTGCTCCTTTTGGCTGATTTCCTGCTGAGACAGCAGCACAGACTTGAGGCTTCCTCACCCATTCCAGTGCCCATTGACTAACTTCCTGGATACCAAGAGGTTGCGAATTACTGCAGGATCAGCAAGAGCAGAGGCCCCTTCTAGAGTCCAGCTTCCTGATCTCCTGGGTCAGAGGTAAAAGTGTGCAGCTTCAGGGGAGATGGCAACCTTGGTGGGGCCCCGCAGTCTCACCTTTATAGTCACTCCCAAACAGTCCAGAGCCACCTCCTCCAGCCCTCCCCAAAATTTCCTAACCATCTCTTTCCCTTTATTATGTTCCTTTCTGCTTATGACATTAGAGAGAGAATGGGATGTTAGAGAAGGCAAGAATGGATCAAGAAGGAGGTCCATGGTGTAGAAATCTCCTGAACTCTGCCGTAAGGCGAGGACTGGAAACCATTCACCTGACAGAGAAACAGAGGGGCTAGGATTAAAAAAAATCCATGAAAGCACTGAACACAAAGACCTCTGTATAAAACAGGTAGATAGGGTGAAGTGTGATCACTAGTTGAAATGTGGGCAGAGTCAGAAAATGTCGCAGGGATGAGATGTCTGTATAAATGTGGGTATGTCCGTGGGTTTATTAGAGCATACTTGCTTGTTACATGAAAAATTAGAGATTCCAAGAGAAAGCAGATGGAAATGTCACCAGATCAAATCAAGGTTAGAAGAAAGAAGAGTTAGAAAAGAAGACTTCTGGATTTTATATTTCTTTGCATGACCTTTGTAAGCAGTCAAAACTATAACATTTATTTATAAACATCTTTGTTTATAAAAATAACTTGAAGAATATTTTTCTCTATTAATTTTTTATACTGTAAATGCAATATTTGCTTATTGTAAGAAGTGGTACAACCCACAGGCATAGGAGTAAAACTTTTCCTGCTATCCTTTCCAATTTCCACTTTACTCAAGGTAACCAATGTCAACTACATGGTTTGTATATCACTTCTCAAACTTTATCCATACATCTAAAATATAGTTGTTGTTTTTTTAGCAATAATTCTAATGTGTTACTATGCAATTTTTTTATTCATTCCAGAGTATGTTATGAGTATCTGACCAGGTCAATTGACATAGAACTAACTCAGCCATTCAACAGCTAAATCCATAGAAAAGAGTACCTATGGTGATGCCATTGGTTTCCTTATTGATGAACATGTAAATTGATGTAGGCTTTTTAGCACAACAATAATGCAAAAAACACATGGTGTTTTATTTCCACAGGAAAGATTTCCAGTGGTAGAACTGTTATACCAAAGATATTTCCTAGTTCAGTACATATTGCATTGCATTTATCCATAGTTTACATGTCTACCAGGAATATGTGAGGGTGTCCATCTCTCCCATTCTTACAAGCACTAGATCCCACTGCACACTGGCAGTTTAATTGGCATTTATAAGTGTCCTTGGATTTTGGGGGTCAATAGTTTTGGCTTCCAAATTCAATTTTCATAGAACCCATGCTTGTTCTTTGAATTTATTTTCTTCTCTTATTTATTCCATTTTTCTTCTCTAGATTGCAAAGATTAAAGCAACTGTAAGTAAGCAACAAGTACCCAATAATGTGTTTTCTTCCACAAATACAGTTATTCTTAAAGGAAACCAAACAAGAAGAAATCAAAAGATGCCCATGAATATGGAATCCACATTGGACATCTTGCCTTGTAGTCTCTGAATACACAGGCTTCTTTGTATAATCCTAACATAACCTAGTGTAGGATGTGGGGGGAAGAGCACATATTTGGAATCAGACAGACTGGTATCCAAACTGCATCACTTTTTTCCTGTGTTGTGTAATTAAATTCTATGGCCTTACCTATAAAATGGCAGCAATACAACCTTTATCTAATATTGCTTATGAGTCCTAAGTGATATAATGTGGATAAAGTACTTAGCATAATGCTTGGTAAATAGTAATCTTAAATAAATGGTTGTTACACAATAGTTCACAGAACATATTTCCTTTGAAATATAAGCCATATGCGTATGTAAGATGTTAAACATTTAAATACACAAACCAAATGTTATCTCTTTAATAAGATGCTTCATAAACATAAAATATTTTTTTAGGGCTTTTTGAAAATAACCAGGAATTTTTTTTTTTATTCACTTATTCTAGTTGTTGCCTGGTGACCTGTTTGGGGGCAAGTCCAAAGGTACAAGCTAGGGCAGACATAAAGAAGACTAATACCAAATTTCAGGTCTGAATAAGTTGATAGTCTAAATGGACTTAACAAGCATAACACTGGTGAACAGTGAGATCAGAACTGACTTTAAAAGGCCCTAATCTTTAGTATCTTGGTGTACTGAACGTGAATATAACCCTGAAAATGTTTTATTAGCTCTCGTTTTGAAGATATTTCATATAATTCATTTTATATGTTTCACCGTGTAAATTTATCCAGTAGGACTGCAACAATATCCTAAATCAGACTAGAATGATGCAATATTGCATCGCATTGCATAATACCATCATGCACACATCATCCAGAGTTGATTGCATCATTTTCTGATGCAATGCAATACTACTGCCAGGCAGCTGTTGAAGTAAGCTGACATCAGCAGGGCACTATAGAAAGCCCTGTCAGGAAAGTTGAGCATTGAAAATATTTCAGACTTTATGCGAGACAGTTTCAGTACTGTTCCATAGAATTGTTATTATTTTATCCATTTAGGCACAATACAGAATAGTCATGCCTCGAAAGTGTGTTAATAGTGTGGACAATTTCTGCTCTCTTTGTGGGGAAGTGACATTTGACAACCAGAAGGAAAGTATCTCTTCTCAAGTGAAGAAGGCTTATCATCTTTACTTGGGATGCAAGGTTGGTGACCAAGAAAAGCCTTGGGCCCCACACATATGCTGTGCTACATGTACAACACAGCTTTCACAGTGGTTCAATGGCAAAAGACCATCCATGCCATTTGCAGTCCCCAAGGTGTGGAGAGAGCCAAGCAACCACATAAAAGACTGTTACTTCTGCTTGGTTCCTCCTCTTTCCAGTGGAATAATGAAGCAAAAGAAGTGGAGAATAGTCTACCCAAACATTCCATCTGCGTTGAAATGACTGGTTCAAAAACTTGCTGCAGGGTGATGCGAAACAAGCTTGGAATGCTTTTTGCCTAGTGTCTACAAACTTTCTCAGGAATGTTAGGGCAGAAAACTACAAGGAACTAGTAGAAGACATGCTGATGCAGTATCTAAATGTCTCTAAAGATCCACTTCCTTCATTCCCGTCTGGATTTCTTCCCTGAAAACTGGGCTATGGTTAGTGATGAACATAGCAAATGTTTTCATTAAGATAGTGCATCAATGGAACAAAGATACCAGGGAAAATGGTCCACTACAATGCTGGCTGACTACTGCTGGACACTCCCCAGAGATGCTCCTGAACAGCTGTACAAAAGACAAGCGAAGAAATCTAAGAAGTAGTCTATGACTTGATTTTTTACAGGTATTAACCATAGACCTGTTACTACTGGCATGCATTTCGTGATGTGAACATCCATTCATTGCACATTACAAAAAAACTAGAGCCAAAATTAGAATGTGACTGTCATATTTGTGTTGGGCACGTACAAATTGATAGGAAATGACTAATTTTATTTCAGTAACATGACTTTTGTAAAAATTTGTTGCCCGCTAATTGGCATGCATTTTGTGATGTAAACATCAATTTATTGCAGATTACAAAAAAAAAAACTAGAGCCAAAATTAGAATTTGACTGTCATATTCGTGTTGAGCACATACAAATTGATAGGAAACGACTAATTTTATTTCAGTGATATGACTTTTGTAAAAATTTGTGGACCAATGTAATCTAACGCGTGACATGTTTTAAGAGAAGGAACTGAAAAGAATTATGGAAGAACAGGAACAGAAGGCATTAACTCCAGGAGAAATGGAAAATGTTTTGCAGATGTCTGATCATTTCAAGATCATGGCATTTTTATGTCCAGGTTCTTTCCTCCTCTCTCTTCCTTTACCCTCCCCTCCTTTCCCCTTACCACCCCCCCATCCTTTTCTTTTTTTTTTTAATATATTTTTATTGTTATTTATGTCTTTTACATTTTGTATTCCCCTTGGGTAACCCACCACCAATTCACCCATGATCCATCTCCATGGTCCCTTGTGTCCTTTTCTACTCCATTTCGTGCCCTTACCCTACCTTCCTCTGCCCCCCACCCCACCCCCCCGAGTGTCTCTCTCCTATTTGGTTTCCCTATAGTCCTGTTATAAGTGAAACCATTCGATATTTTTCTTTTTCTTTCTGGCTTATTTCACTGAGTATGATCTCCTCTAATTCCATCCATGTCGCTGCAAATTGCATGTGTTTATCTTCTTTGAATGTTGACTAGTATTCCATTGTGTATATGTAC